>CAUJNA010003838.1:527500-537500 GCA_963377175.1 Effrenium voratum | reverse complement strand
AACGACACCCTGACATCAATCAAGGAATTTATTCATGCAAATCTTGCCCAGCTCTTAACTGAAGCCGCTGCCAGAGGGAGGGTGCCGATCCCTTTTTGGATGGCTGTTCAAGCCAGAGGAAACCCGGCTGTTTTGGGCTGCGGTGGCCAAACGGACTGCAAAAAGCGAACGCGTTTGCTATTTCTGAGGGAAGCCGCTACTCTCCATAAAGATAGCGAGTTGCCTTGCTTGGACCAAACGCAAGCCAAGCGACAATTTTAAAAAGTGATCAAGGCGTGTCTTTTTGGGGACCCCCCAAATGATCAACTGGTGGTGTTGCTGTTGGTTTCCTTTAAAACCACGATGAAGGTACCCCGAAAAAAGACGCACCAATTAAGGAAGGCGTGTGCAGAAGGTCCTTTATTCAGTGCCAAGATGTTTTTTCTCACTAACGTGAAGACTTCCAGTCCTAGACCAGTGACTTTGTGCTTTGATCCGCAAATATGACCATTCCACTCCCCCGACCCCAAAGGAACCTTGATCACGGGGTTTCTGGCCGCCAACCTGTAAGGTCACCATTGATCTTTCACATGTCAAACAGATGCAGCTTAGAGCATGTCAAGTCCAGCCTAACAAACGCGCCGCCTTTTTCTGGCTGGTTCCCAGTCCGTGACCCTTGAATTGGAGACATGCCGGCGAGCTGTGAAACAACTGCTGAGTTGGTTGGCTTGAAACACCTCTCGAACCGTTGAGTTGCCTTAAGCTGGGCTGCCCTCAGATCCCCCGCTAAAAGTTTAACTAGTGGTTTAAATGGAAACTGCCACTAAAACCACAAAGCTAAAAGGCTAAGGGGATGGCAGGGAGTTACCAAGTAAACATGATCGAAGAAATCCCCTAACGTCGAAAACCATCGGCCCATTGCATTGTTCCCACCCGCATTTCGTTGCAAATCCCAACTGACGTGGTCCGTGAAGTCCAACAGTGGTCCGTGAAACCATTCTCTCGAACTACCAAGTGAGTCGCAATCTAAACTGATCGGAATCAAATGGTCTGCCCAAATGGAAAGACACTTAGGCGGGAGGATGGCCGCACTCATATATGGCTTGGACCGTCCCTAAACCTTCGCCCCGAGCTTTGACTGTGGCTCATTTGAGTCAAGTCTTGTTTGCCAACTCAACAGGAATGACAGAGACCTCTTTCTTGGCCCTAGGCCAGGTCGAGCTGTTGAGGGTGCCAACCCGCGAAAAGCTTCCAAAAAAAAGGCTCTAGTTCAGGCAAGAGCTGTGAGGCGTTGGCAAACCCCCTTTTGGTTGGTTTTAAAGGGAACCCAAAGAACATGTCCAGTTCAAAATCAACCAAGTTGTTCTATTTTCTTTAAGGACCCCGCTATTGGCAAAAAAGGGTGGGGGGGTATTGCCCATGCAGGAATACCCACGTGGGAAGATAAAGATCCCTTCCCCCGGTCAAGCGTGAGGTGCCAAGTGTACTAGGAGCCCAGAATGAATAAACCCTTGGCTGATCAACAGGAAAGCTCTCTCATGTATGATGGGATCCTTCACTTGACTTTCTTGGGGGATTCGGATGCACCAGTACTTCTCATAGGAACTCATCCAAAACGAGCATTCCCTTGGTTTTACATCATGGTTTCCGCTAGCTATCTACTATAGTGGAAACCGGAAGCACTGGGCCAGCCAGCTCCTGGGTGGTTGGTACCATGGCCAGTTCCACGAACATTGTTTCCAACACCCGAAAAGACTTCAACTGGCAAGGCCATGTAAGCCAAAGAGGGTGTTTTGGAAACTATGCCATGCCTTGTGTCATAAAACACACGAAAAGCTCCTGGGTGATTGGTGCCATGGCCAGTTCCACGAACATGGTTTCCAACACACGAAAAGACTTCAAGCAAGGCCTCGCAAGCTGGACGAGGTCTCTTTGCCGGGACGGAACGCGCTGTACACGTCTGGTGCCCAGGGGACCGTCTGACTCTGAAGCAACCCTCAGCTTGCGGTTGGAAAGCCTAAGTTTCCGCGTTTTGTGGTTGCCTTCTTCTTTTTGTTTTTTTGGGGGGCGGGGGTGGGAGGGGGTTGCCTTTGCCTCTTTTTGTGGTTTATTTCCTCTTTTTGTTGGTTTTTGGGGAGCGGGGAGGGGGGGGGGTGGCAAAAGGAAAGCCGACGCATGTTGGAGGTAAACAAATTCCACACACACACGCACACACACTTATCTCGAGAGGCTTCACTAGCCGAGATGAAAAACGCAGTCAGTAAAAATGCTTGAATGCAAACGCAAATCAACAGGTCACAACATCGACACCGAACAGGAAGCAACAGCGACAAACAGAAACCGCAAAAGGAATCAGGAAAGAGGGTCAGGAAATAGGCAGGTACGCCGGATTGATCAGATCCGGTATCCACCGAAATGCCGTAGCTTCATTGGACTGGATAGGCAAATCGGCTCCAGTCCCCCTGCAATGTGGAATTTCCGTCCGTGCTCCAGGACGCTTCACACACACGGAGCCCCAACTGGGGCGACATCACTTGTGCAAGGCCCATTGAGTCTTGCAAGCATCAATTGTGCGAGAAAGTCTTGTGGCGATGACTGACCACACATACTTGGCTTTGGAATTGGTCTTAAGGGAACGGAGGAGTTCAATCTCTCCCTCAGTCCAAGGCTGCGAGGCTTCAGGTTCGGCCTCAGTAGAGGCATCAGTCCTGGTCGATGTGGTAGCTTCGCTTGGTCCACGAGCAGGTTTTGGATGCCGTAGATCGTGAGGAGGCCAAATCACGTGCGCGGCGAGCTCGTTTTTCGCCGGGAGAAGACGGAGGAGGGGTGGGCGGAGCCCAATGATCAGGGAATTGTTCGTCATGATCAGTGGGAAGGTGTTCATCTGGAGCATCAGGAGGTGGCTCAAAGAGGTCCTCAATGGCGGGGTTGAGCGTGGCCTCCGGTGCCAAATCAGGTTCGGCAGGCGGACTCTCAGGGAACTCGCGGATGGTGGCGATGCCTTGTTGGGCAATGCCAAGGATGAGTTCGAAGTCTTGGAGCAGCTGGCGTGCTGTGTTGGTATCCATGCTCGTAACGGATTTTGGTCAAACAGTCAAACAGCTGCGGCGCGAAAATCAGGTCAAATCTGTCAGGATGCAAAGGCAGAGAAGAAAACCAGTGTGGTTCCGCAAAGGACGGTTTTTCTTCTCTTTGTAAGGTGAAACCGTGTTGGAGGTGCAACCTCTTCAACATTGCAAGACCCTGACCTCGCTGAAACTCAGGAAAGGAAACTCGGTTGATCAGCGTGCGTCCGGAATAACATCCAGATTCCTTATGCATCAGTGGTGCGGCTGACTTGACGGAGAGCATGTTGTGCTTCTCATGCGAGGGGATGAAGGAGATGGTGCTGCTTGTGAGGTTCAGTCGGAACCCCAAGAAGTCCAGGGCGGCTTCTGTGTCCAGGAAGATGTCTCCTCCATAGAAGTGTTCGTCGCACAGTATGTTGGCTGCCGGAGTCGAGAGCCACCTGGGGGTTGCGATCACGAGTCTGTTGTCCACGTAGCGGAGTAGGAGAGTATCTTCAACGGAGCGAAGTCCCGATGTGATGTGAGTGTTGGTCCAACATTGTTCGGCGACCGCGATCACCATCAAACAGAGAGCTGGGGACGCGGGGGATCCCATCGGTGCCCCACGTGTTTGCCTGAATGAACGAAGGCCGACAGAGAAGATCTGCATGTCAAGGGTGGCCTGAATGATCTCGGGGATGTCGTCGAGCCACAGGGTGCGTTGTGTGGGTTTGTGTCGGCGACGGCGTCCGTTGTAGACGCGGGTGATGGCAGAGGTGTCAAGTGTGTCCACTGTGAGGTGTGTGGTAGAGGAGTGTGGTTGTCGTTGTCGGTACCAGGTTAGCAGTAGTCGCCAGGCGAGGAAGGGTGCAAGCATCGGTCTGGAGGGGCCAGGTGGAATGAGGCCCCGGAATCGTAAACTGGATCGAATGGCGGAAAGGCATGCCTGGTGGTGTGGTTCAGGCAGGTGTGTGGCTATGCGATGAAGGACATAGAGAGCGGCGGGTGGGAAGTCTCTGCTCCGTATGTAACGGATGGCATCAAATCGTCGTAGAGTGTTGCTGCCAAGATCGCCCAAAAATCGCCACAAATCCAGGCGGTTGTCCACGCGTTTGGCCAGGAAGGCCTGTTGTAGGGCGATGGGTAGTCGTAGTCGGCGGCGTTTTCGCCAGATGGTGGCGAAGCCCATGTGCCGGGATTGGGAGAAGTCCAATTGGCGTATGAAGCCCGTGCGTGGCCGGAAATGTTTCTCGATGAAGCCAAAATTGAGAGACGGTTGCAGTTCCTGGATGTAGAACTGTTCAGTGGCAAATAGGTCCGTTGCCGGAACGACAGTGTGAATGGGCACCGAGGTGTAGTGGTGGAAAAAGTCAAAATGTGCCCACCACCGGACTGCCAGTTCGGCATTGACCAGATGATGTCGCTGAACTTGGAGTAGTTTGCGAAGTTGGCTGCGGCCCCGTGCCATGAGGGAGGCGCGAGTGGCTCCGAGGTAGAAAAAGGCCTGCCACTTTGGATGGCTGGTGAATCTCAGATAAACCGCTGAAGGGACAAGCTGAGAAGAGAAATCGGAAGCAGGGTTGTCCAGGCCAAGTCGAGTAAGCAGGGCTTTCAGTCTGCCGGAACCACAGGAGAGATGGCAGACGTCAAGTAGCTGAAGCTGTGCGAGTAGCCAGGAGCAAGAATGACGTGCGGTGACGTCATCGGTTGGGAAGAACCGAAGAGTGAAACGGAGGACAGTGAGAAGTTGGCAGCAGTGGTGTTGCCAAAATTTGTGCTGCCTGGCTGTGCGTCGTTGTCGGTGTGCTGTTGAGAGTCACTGGTAGAAGTGACTCGCAGCGGCCAGGATGCGGCCCAAGGCCGATGACCCCAGTTTTGATAGGGTTCGCACCGGGATGCCCCATAGCACAGCGGCTCGTTCGAGTTGGGCTCTGGTGTCGGAGTCCAGTGTGGTTGCCCATTTTGCGCAGTCGTTGGACCAGCTTTTTAGGACTTGCTTGCTCTCTTTGCTGGTTTTCTGAGAGGTGATCCATCGCTGGACTTTGGTGTCGGAAATGTCGGGTGGGAAGTTGCTGGTGAGCCATTGGCAAACGTGGGGAGGTGGTTGGAGCAAGTCGCGGGGCTCCTTCCAAGTGGGTGGGGAGGGGAGGGGGGGAGGGGTCGGGGTGCCGCCGTGGGTGGAGGGGGCTGGAGGGTTGCCGCCGTGGGTGGGGGGAGCCGGGGGGGGTTGGGAGTCGTCTGCAATGCGAGTGGGCAGGGGTAGAGCGGGGGATCCGTCCTGCGGTGATGTGTCAGGTGTAGTCAACCGTGGTCGCTTCATGCCGAAGTCCAGGAGGGAGGCCTGAGATGGATTGGCTGGGCGTTTGTTGGATGAGGTGGGTGTGGGGGGGAGAGGGGGGGATGAAGCCTGCTGGGCGAGTTGGTTGTGTGCGTCAGCAAGCTGTTGCTGAAGCTGGAGTATGGTGGCCGCGGAGGCCGGATCGGCCGTAGTGGTGGGTCGGAGGGAGATGAGGAAGTCGAAGATCTTGCTGGTGAGTAGCTTCATGGCTGCTGGTTTGGTGGTCGAGGCGCCCTCCTGCGTGGCTACATGGAGGGCGAGGGCGTCCAGGTCGAGGTGCCGTTGTCGGATTTGGCTGAGTAGTCCAGCAGCAAACACTGATTCCGGCATCGACTTTGCGACAACGATGCGGACTTCGCCTCCGTGGGCGAGGTGACGCAACCACCAACTGTTCCACTGTTCGTGCATGAGGTGGAGGAGGGGGACGCGAGCGATGTCTTGTCCCTCGATGCCCATTTGCCGAGTAAACGCGGTGTGCGTTATGACCTTGGGCAGGTCGTACCCCGCGACGCGGGTGGTGTCGTAGTGATCGTCGCCAGGGTTGAACTCGGTTGGTGTTGGGACTGAGTGGATGGGTCGAAGGGCCGGGGGAGGTTTGGATTGCGAGGCGGTGGAGGGGGAGGGGGAAGGGGGAGGGCGGGAGAAGGGGCCGGGGGGAGGGGGGGGAAAGGGGTTGCCGCCGGGAGGGGGGGGGAGAGAGCCGCCAAAGGAGGGTGGACGAGGGCCGGGGTGTGGTGGGTAACGGGGAATAGGTTGGCCGTAGGTCTGACAGGGAGTCGGATGTGTAGCTGGCGGTGCCGATGCCGTGGAAGAGCATCCGTAGGAAGGCCCGGACAGGGCCCCGCACGGGTTCCCGGCCATGTTGTTGCCGTACACGATGCCATGATGATGGGATGCCGTGGGCGAAGGCTGCGGTGGTAAGTTTTGCCTTTGGAGCGCCGTAACCAAACCTCGAGGGGGTTGGAAAGCCATGAGAAAACACGGGGGAAAAGGAAATGTTCGAACCAAAAGCTGGTGAGCGGAATCAAGCGGGTAAGGTCACAAGGTGAGAGAACGGTCGCGGAAAGGCAGAACAGCAAAGCAAAGAAAAAAGGCGATCAAACAGTGCACCAATTCTTTTCCTGGTTGGGTGGAAGATGGTACACTTGCGCCCCGCTAAGCCGGGCGCTGCAGCGCGATGCCTCTCAGCATCGCAAACTTGGAGTGAAGGCACCACTTTTTGCCTCGGCGGCATGCGAAGTGGCGCCGCACGTTGTGTTGATCCTCGTGGCTTCCCCCGGATTCGAGGATTTTGTGCTGATTGATGGAGCGTAGTTCCCCAAAAGCGATGGCGCCGAGTTGAGACTTTCCGATTGTAAAGTTCTGCAAGAGCTGGCCGAGCGTGTCGGGCGTGCATGCCGTGGGGGTGGCCTGAGCGTAGCATCCAAAGCTCGGGTAGTCATGGTTCTCGGGCCTCCAAGCAGCGGGTCGGATCATGTTCTCATGGCACATGCGGCGCACTCGATCCGGGGTGGTGCCGTGCACATACATGACAGCGTGATGGGAGGCCGTGCCGGATCCAGCTTCCGGGTCTCCGCCAGCAACTGGCCAAGGATGAGGTCGGGGAAACCAAGTGGTTGCGAACACCATGCCGTGTGATTCCCGTCCCAAGAGGTGGTAGAAGCTGGGATCGAACGGTATGGGATCATCCGTGTCCATGGTTCGCAGTTCCCAGCATTCCGCGAGGAGATCGGCATGTGAAGGTGGCAAAGCAGGGTCCAGGTCCATCAAAATGGCCTTAGTCTGTTCCACCCTGGAGATGTCCAAGGCTGGAAGCGGGTCCAGCTCCCCCAACTCCCTAGGCGTGGGAACTCGCAGCGGGTCAGTCTTGGCCGTGTCCATGACGTTTCTCCATAGATCAAGCCACCGGTTGTCGGAAGTGGTGGTGGCATTGATGTCCGCCTCCGATGGAGGGGGATCCAAATCACCGGTGTTGTCGAAGGGGGGTTGGGGAGGGTGAGGAGTAGCCGGCGTGGGTCGGGGAGGGGGAGGGGGAGTGGAAGTGAAGGCCGCCGCAGGTGCTGGGTGAGGGGGCAAGCTAGTGTTGTGGTGGCCGGTGCGGGAAGTGGGGTGGGGTTGCTGCCCATGGTGCTGCAGTGACCAGGACGATCGTTTGTCCTGGTTGTTTCGGTGGCCGGTGTGGCTGGCGCCATGGTGGTGCATGTCCCAGCGGTTTTTGTTCTGTGGTGGGTATCCCCACGATTGGTTCCGCCAGTGTGAGGAGGACCATTGAGACTTGTTGGAATCCTTCCCGGAAGTGCGCCAGGAGGTGGAATCATGAGTAGTGTGAGTGGGTCGGTGCGAAGTCGTGGCTCTGGGTGCAGGGGAGTGTCGATGGTGGGACCTGTGTCGGGGGGAGCGGGAGCGGAGGGAGACAGTGGAGTGGTGTGCACGTCGGGAGTGGTGGAAGTGTCGGGAAGGGGAACGTGACCTGCTGTAGCTGCGGGATCGTCGGGTGTCGTGTCGTCGGTGCGACTTGTTGTGCCTGCGATGGTGGCTGGTGTGGGAGTGGGAGTGTCGGTGCTGTCTGTGGCGGGAACGGGATCTGCGAGAGTGGGGATGGTGCCGAGTGTCCGGGGGAGGGTGGTTGGTTGAGGAGGTAGCGGCAGGAGCCGCAGCGGCAGCTTCGGGCGCGCGCGCCGGCTGAGGCTCGGGCGGTGAAGATGGCATGCTGCTCTGAGTCATGAAAGGCATGATGGTGCCAGGTGCCAAGTTGCCGTAATTGGGAGGGCCACCGTAGGGCATCATGGCCATCGGGTTGCCAAAGTTCGAGAGGCCGCCGTAGGGCATCATGGGGAAAGGTGTGAAGGATGCCGTCTGCGAGTTGGGTGACGGTACAAGGTTCATGGGCTGCGTCATCTGGGATGACAGCTGCAAGTTCGGTCCACAATTGCCTGGTGAGCCGGACGCGGTGCCGGTCGCAATGCTATGCAGGAGCGAATGCATCATGTCATAGAGCTGGTGTCCAGCCATCTCGCAAGGGAGAGAGAAGGTTGGAAAGGGGTGAAAACAAAACCACAACTGCGGCAAAAATGCGTCAATGGTGCAAATGCATGCGAGCCAACTTCAACCTGCGAATCGAAACCAAACAGAGGGAATTCCACCAGGGGACCGCCAAAACCCCGCGGCAACGGCAAAAGTTTCCACAGAAATGCATGCGAGCACAAAGGGGTTCTCAGAGGTGCCTGTCAAGTGGCCTCATGAAAGTGCCTCATGTGGCTATGCCGATGAATCTGAACTGAACTCATCCGAGACGAAAGCTTCCATAAACGCCACGAATCGCAGAGTTGGTGTATGACCAACTCGTCACTGGCGCATGAAGCTTAGGAACCTGAAACCTCGTGGGTGCAGCCTTGCTTCAAAGGCAGGCAGTGCAGGCAGTGCAACGCGCATGAAACCAGCAGAGCACCATTTGGGTGCGGAATACCTTAAGACCTCAAGCTGCAGCCTTGATCGTGGTCAAACGCGCTGAACTGGCAGCTTGAATTTGAACACTTGAACGGTCTTCCCCTCGCAGGGGGCTCCCGCATGTGGCGAGTCCAGCCCACAGCGCCATGTCGGACAGGCCGTGGGTAAACACACTTATCTCGAGAGGCTTCACTAGCCGAGATGAAAAACGCAGTCAGTAAAAATGCTTGAATGCAAACGCAAATCAACAGGTCACAACATCGACACCGAACAGGAAGCAACAGCGACAAACAGAAACCGCAAAAGGAATCAGGAAAGAGGGTCAGGAAATAGGCAGGTACGCCGGATTGATCAGATCCGGTATCCACCGAAATGCCGTAGCTTCATTGGACTGGATAGGCAAATCGGCTCCAGTCCCCCTGCAATGTGGAATTTCCGTCCGTGCTCCAGGACGCTTCACACACACACACACACACACACACACACACACACACACACACATCTGAGACAAGCACCAAAATGGGAAGCAACATCCAGATTTCGCTTTGCAAGCTGCAACGAAAAACACCAAGCTCAATGACAGGAGGGCATGAACAATGCAGCGGGAACATCGGCCAAGACCTCTGGGAAATCGCATTTCTTTCATACCAAAGTGGTTGATCCCCATCCCTTGACTCATTCTTCCGGATTCCCACTCACAGAACATGGCCCTGACACCCAAGCTTCCGCAACCCTGGCAAACAAACAGCCTTGGAGGAATACTATGTATATATGTATGTGTATATATATGTATATTATATATATATATATATATTTGTTAATTTGTTAATAGTTTTTTGTTGTTATACTATTGTGTTTGCTTCCCAGCCCACCCACTGACTGTGGAAGCACTGAAATGTTCACCCAAATTGGGGCCCTTAACCCTAAGATCATGGCTGGGAACTGCCCAGCTAACCTGGATTTCCCAACACAAGACCCGAAAGGTACTCAGCTAGCGGAGGGCACGTCGAATTCCATGAAATGGCGGCCAAGTTTCGGGAAATCAATTCAATGGAACCACTGAGGCCCTGCTCCCCTGGAAAGGTTCTTAAGATCTAAAACCTTTTCAGGGCTCCTGATTGAAGTTCTGGTGTCCTGATAGCGGGGTGGGATTAGGGGTGCCCTCGTGCTCAAAGAGCGCAACTGGTGG
>CAUJNA010003838.1:452500-522500 GCA_963377175.1 Effrenium voratum | reverse complement strand
GTGTCTCTAAATGGGGAATAATGAGTGGTGTCCCTTTGTTTTCCCTCTACATAATCTGAAAAAATGGTTACCCGTATACATGCTTTCATGATTACAATGCATGTTTTCCTCCCACGTTCGCAGCTCCACCCCGCCTGCTTGAGCTCTGTGGTGGAGATGTGGCCATCTCCATTTCTGTCGAACACTCGGAATGCGGCCCAGCAAACGTCTTCCTTCATGTATTGCTGCCTGGCGCGGAAAACTGACAAGTCACTCGAGCAGACTCAGGCACAAGCGTCAGGGCACTACGGGGTGGTAGGACGATCAGCTGAAAGCTGGCAAGCAAGAAAGGGGTCTAGCTTCAAGTGGGCGGAAATAAGGTTGCGAATTCTGCTTGTTTCCCCTTTAAAATCTCGAACAAGGGTACACTCTAGGACTTCCCGTCCTAACACGCGTTGCATTGCGACACTGCGCACGTCCTACAATGACTCCACCACCTTTCTGCAAGAAATGAATCAACCCAAGAAAAGGACCTTCACGGTGAGCTCGTTTACCAATTCAGTGGCCAGAAACTTGGCAGACTAGAAGCGTCTTGCAAGCTTGAGGACTCCCAGTTTGGTGTTCTCGAAATATGATCTGTGAGGAAAATCAAATCAGAAAAAACACACACGTAAAACACAACCTGATGCCATCTGTTTGTCGCCTGGATCATGTGAGCTGTTCAATAAACGGAGGGGTTGCTAATCCTAACCTGTTTTTGACCCAGTGCTTCCAGTTCCCAGGGAAACTATGATGCAACACCTAGAGGTAGCAATACTTGGCCACGGAAGCTCTGGATAATCTGGATTGGAAAGCCAGTAAAGGGACCCATTCAACCCAGGCATGGATCATGGATTCGAACCGAGGATTTGTGTGGGTGTCAAATAGGGGGTCAGGAAAGCTGACAGATGTTTACCCATCTTCCTGTTGGTTTCCTTTCTCAAACAAATAACCAACTAGTCTGGTTGGTTGCGCATTCAACCAGCCCTTTCTCTGGACTTTGAGGATTTCCGGAAAGAATGAATGAACATGATAGGCTATTGGAATCCAATATGGTTTACTCCGCTCAAACCACTACCCCCAAGGGGGTTATTGGAGTATACTAACAACTATACATATATATATATATAGGCGCAAGCCCGCTTGCCCATCTCGGAGTTGTTTGGGGCTCGGTACTGGCTTGGGGCAAATGGAATCCGGTGATCCGGCCTGTCCAAGGTTGCTGCTAGGAACTCTGTGTAATCGATGACGCCGCTGCCGTCGGCATCGACACCTCATGGCTGCAGAGCGTCCGCCGTGCTGGGGGGCTTCTCGTTGTTCTTTTTTGGGGTGGTGGGGGGACGGTGTTGGACCAACCCCGTGTTTACCCATCAGAACATATTTGAGCTACTAATTGTCCTTGAAGCTTTCTTCTGGTATCCCTTCAAGTGAAGCCATGGTCTGGATGTTTAAGCAAAACACGCTCAACCCTGGAGGGACAAGTGCAGAATGAAGTCAACTTGGAGAAGGCCTACGAAGGATCTTGCGACTGACAATGCTAGAACTAGACCTGGACATCCGAGGAAACTACTTATGCTCTTGAGTAAAAGGTCGGATCCTTTGTCTGCGCCTGAAGGCGGCAGCAAAGACCACTAGAGGCTGCGAGGGCATTCCCTTGGCCCGACACTTCCGGTCATGGGGAAAAAAGACACCTATCGAAGATGCTCCTTACCAGTTGAGGATGCCGTACGGGGCCAAAGTACATGAGATCCAACGCCCCTCGCCTTCTGCTAACCCAGTGCTTGGTGTTTTGCCACTATGGTAGGGGAAACCATGATGTAAAACCTGGTAGCCATACCGTAGGGTTCTAAAAGTAGTGGTTTGCCTGGAAGCACCGGGAAAGGGAGCCCCTCCAAACAAAAAGTGTGACCCTGAAGTGGGCTATGCTTACTCTTTCGAGGGCAGCCCTTCATATCACAGACATTGGTCCCACCCCCCCCCCCCACCCAATTTTCCACAACCATGTCCGACAGCACGTGGCCAAACCGAGAAGGCAATCAGGTAAAACCATCCAAAACTTCACGTACACAAATCCTGGCTACCTGCTGGATCTTCTCGGAAAGGACGTGTGTTGCTGTCCCGGTGGCTTCAAATGTTAGCTGAGATTAACCACGGAGACCCTTTGGAGCAAAGGTCCGGTTCGCAAGAAGCGGGGAGGGAAGCAAAATGCAAAGGAAGCCGCAGCTGAGAGCTTCGCAAATGCGCAGATCAGGGTTGGGCCGGCCGCTCGCGTAAATATGTGAACAAGTTGCTTGTGGCTTTTTAAAGACCAGAGGTGGTCTCAAAACCTTTTTGGTGTGTCCAAGGTCCAATTTGCATTGGTGGTTGTTCTTTTGAAATTGGATGGTTCCCAGACGTGGATTTCCATGGGAATGGCGCACACTCCAAAAAGAAAAGGCACCACCGGGTGTCTGGGGTTTGTTGCAAAGCCACTTCAGTTCGTGAAACAGTCTTCCTGACCTAGAAGCTAGAAACAACGCGCTGTTTTGTGTTCGGCAACTGCTAGTGCAGCTGTTCGCAAATGGCGGT
Source organism: Effrenium voratum (assembly GCA_963377175.1). NCBI lineage: Eukaryota > Dinophyceae > Suessiales > Symbiodiniaceae > Effrenium > Effrenium voratum. Next base: position 519,914 of record CAUJNA010003838.1, on the reverse strand, counting down.
TTGTGGTTGGAGCTTGCACACTTTCTGTGAAGCACCTGTGGCTAGAACGGACAACTTGCAGTACGAATCTGACAAGATATTGCTTTGATCATTTGGACATGCGTCTTTCATACAGTTTGCAGGTGGAGCAGGTAAGGCTGGCCCCAAAAAAACATGGTTTTTGTGCTTTCAGGAGCTTGGGGAGGTAAAATCCCCAGTGGCTGCAGGAAAAATGGGCACGTCTTTTTGGTAGAGAGGCTCCCCAGGCCCTTCGAGGATGGCCCTCTACGGGGCCAAAGTACATAAGATTCCAACTTCTTATGGGTCCCACTCCTCTCACCTTATATGAAAATATCAGTCTCTACAAAATATGGTTCCTTTTAGCTTCCCGTAAACCAAGGGACTTCCCACTTCCACTTGGTTGTGTATTCTATTCAGACCCCCACCGTTCCTCATGCGGGCTAAGCGGAAAAAACCCGGCCATTGGCTCAATGTAATTTGGGTGTGACTTTTTTTAGACCCCCTCCCCAAAAGAAAAAACATGACTCTCCTGTTGGTCTCCCTTCAAAACCACAAACCAAACGTGGCACGAGCCACTCATTTGTAGCCCCCGCCGCCCCCCCCCCCCAACGTCCGAAGCACCGTCCATGATGGCGGCCAGGTCGGGAGGAATCTCCTTGAGCCCGGCTTTCGCCATCCCGTCTTTGAGCTCGGCGTGCCTGGGAGTCCAGGGATCCACCAGGAGTGACAAAGGCGGGGAGGCCGCCCACCTCCCCTCCAGGGGGGGGAGGGGGGGGAGGGGAGGGGGAGAGGGGGGAGAGGGGGGGGGGAGGGGGAGAGGGAGCCTGTCCTATATGCTCCGTTTGGATGGTCTCAAAAAAATGTCTGAGTAATATGGTCTCCTTATATGCTTCGCTTTTGCCTCGGGTAATACAGGAACCAGCCCTAGATCAGGAATAGCACCGCCTTTCGGTGCCTTGGCAGGTGTTGCAATCATGTCGACCTTCCATAGGTTTTAACTTCTTCAAAAAGTATGTTTTGGTTTTCGTGAGGAACTGAAAGTCTCTTGTCTTTAAGGTACTGTGGCCCATAATTTTACTAACATCCAGCATATTCCGGCTTCTCCCCGTGGTTCAGACTTCTTCCTCTTTCTTAGTCGTGCTTCGCTTGGTTTCAAATCAAACAGCAGAACAGCTGTTTATTTCGAAATTTGAACAAGCCACAACTAAGTGTCCTCACCTCACCAAAACAAAGCCTACTACGGTAGTGCAAAGGGGAGGTGTAAATCACACAACATGAATTGTAAGACACCCCTAAGACAGCCACGGTAGTTGAAACAGAGCGGGTTGGGCGTTCCTAACCGGAAGAGGTCCAACAAAATTGCTGAACATGCCGACTGAAGTACCTACCAAAACCCAAAAAAAGCCACAAAAATGCAATTTCCGGCTTTGAGGTGGGCCACGTGAGCAGGCCATCCCCGTTCTTGTCGAGGCTGGTGAACACGTCTCGCAGCTTTTTGATCTCGTCCTGGCAATTTGCGAAGCTTGCTGGCTCTCAGTGGGGAATCAAAAGAAAACTTGCAATAGGAAACTATTTGGCGACGGTTCATGGGGTGATTCCCTCATTCCTGTCCACAGTGCCATGGAATCCACCAGAGAAATACTCCCTTTCGGAAAATCAACAAAACCAGGACCTCTCAGTCAGGTTCCATGGTAGTGGACAGGAGGGTACCCTTGCAATAGCCCGGGGCTGCGCCAAGTTGAGTGCTTCTCAAAGGGGAACAAGTACTGGGAAGCTGACAGTGACTCTTGACAACACTAAATCAGAAAGGCAATTTACTCGAACCGGCCCCCGAGTTGCCCACTAAAGTTGGCACTCTTGAGGGGCGGGGAGGGGGGGGGAGACATTAAAGCAGACTCAGCATTATGTTCCACAAGCATCATCGCGTCATCTGTCAAGGGCTGACCGAGTTAGGTCTAGTTGGCACCAACTCCTGACCCACGACGAGTGTACCCCTCACTATGAGGCTTGGACAAAACTGCCCTCCCCAAACCAACAGTAGACCAATTCTTTGCCAGTTGCTCATAGCTGTCCGTTCGGCCCTGCGACCCCAATGTGCCCGGCCAGACTTCGATCCGCAAGCCAAACTTGCTGCTGAGCCACTGGGAAACAAACAACAAAACGAAAAGACCAGCAAATTGAAACGGTAAGTGAAGTTTGGCAATCTGCCAATTCTCCGTTGAAACAAGCTGAAATATGAATTGGATCCGTCATCATAGTGAGCTCTATTTAGCCCCATGCCCATAGCTCGACCCAAAGTAGGCATAAATGGGTATGCGTCAGAATAGGAACTTGGAACCCCCAAATCGCGGTTCTCCTTTTGGCTTTCCTCTGGACCAAGCTTTCAATTAGCTGCCGTACCAGGGAAGTTCCTCTTAAACCTCCCTTGGTAAGCAAACAATTGCAACCAGGAAGATTCCCCGATACAGACGGTAAGGGTTGGTTACACGTGTGTTTTAACACCCAGCCCCCGGGACTGGTACCCTTCAAAGGGAAACCAAAAGGAGGCTGTTTGATAGTGGATTCACATGCTTGAGGGGCGCCTACACTACTCCCCACTCAGCAAGTCGGACGACCAAACATTGGCGAACATAATGTGCATTTCTCCTGGAGCACCCGTCGTTACCTAAATTTCTGCCCTTAGCCCAAACATATTGCAAAACCAGGGGTCGTCACCAAAATATGGTAAACGTACACTTGTTCCTGCTTCGAGCGTTTTTCCCAAAATCGGGCTGGTCGGTCCTCCAAGGTAATTGGTCGCTGAATTTTCGAAAGGAGCGAAGTGCAAAACGAGCGCAAATAGCCGCAAAACCAGCGCAAATATCTGCAAACGAGTGCGAATTTAAAAAACGTAACAATGCCCTTCCTCTGGATGGAAGAAGGGGATTTGGTCGAGCATCTTTCGGGAGGCGAGTGTTTTTTGGGGGTCGAGCAGAAATCGGTAATTCGAGTGTTTTTCTCGTACCTAAAAAAGGGCTCGTTGGGTGCCTCAGGCTTTAAAGGAATCCCAAAAGAGCACCATCAAAAGACACGCCCAAGTCAATACCCATTCAAGACAACCCTTGTTGAACAACTCCAGCGAACAGCATCATTGCTGTTGGTCAATACAAATTGGTAAAGGGTCCTCCCTAGCTTCACAAGGCTTATATATAATGAGGACAGCATCAACATTTGCAACTCTAGAGATAACTTCCCCCATTCTTTTTAAGGATCCTTCTTTTCAGACAACCAGTTGTGTAAAAGAACGACCGCTGAAAAACAGGAAACGCATCAACCCCTAGAACAATCATCTGGGGGTTCGAACAAAGCGTCGGGTGTTGGGCCCCCACTGCTCACTTGTTTGTGTCTGCTTGGGCTCTCCTCATTCAGCTGCCCGGCAATGATGTGCAGGGCTGCCTGGCATGAAAAAGGTCCGTCCCTTGGTGTCCTGTTGGAAAGCGGAGTCCCGCTTGAGCAGAACTGAAACCAGTGGAATGAATCCATTGAGTTTGAGCCAAACTGACTGACCAGGGGCACGCGAGACTTCTTTGGTACAGAACAAACATCCATTTGCTGGTGGTTTAGGAGTGCGGAGGCCTAAAAGGGATTTCCACGGGGAAGAAAAGGGCATTTTTATTGGTGGTTGATCTTAACAAGAAACCCCTGGACACAAAAAATAAACAAGGGCACTTGGGTCTAGGAGTACCTGAAGTCGCCCATGAAACATCCTAAGGCCTGTCATTTAGCTCGCTCATGTCTCACGTTAGGGTTGTATACGTTTGGGAATCAATTGAAACTAAGAGGGCTTCTATTCCCGCATACTACACCCCAACACATAATGTACGTCACCGATTGTTGGTCGACAGTAAGAGGTTGCTTCAGTCCAACCGAATCTGTGAGTCATTGGGAGCCAATATGAATCACCAATCCTAGCCTTGGTAGGTGGAGCCTCACAGCCGCCCACCCCCCCTCCCACTCACCCAGAAAAGGTTCTTAGAACCTTCTAAGCAGTCCTGAGCGAAGGGTTCGGAGAACCATTCTGGTAGTTAGGGGAGTCCTACAGATCAGCCCTACATGTAATTGCAAATCGCTCAGATGGCGTCCACATGGTCTGAACTATCGACAATCTGTAGCGAAACTCAGTTGCACGTGCCCAGACTCCCACACAAAAAAACTCTTCCACAATGATGCAAGTGGACAGGTCTATTGAAGATGCCAGTATTCCTAAATGCTCCAATTGTTGACTTCCATTGAGAAAGCAAACGCCAAAAAGTAAGAAGATTCATGGACAAGCATCCAGGTCTTACAAGCGCTCGGGAGAGTTTGCTTTCTGCCTCAGCACTCGTACCTCATTGATGATGAAGATCTACCAACATGGTCATAACAGTTTCTATAGCCTTTTCTATAAGTCTATAAGCCTTTTGCAACCATGGAGCCCACCATGGACCAACCATTTAAACAGTTCTCTATATCGGGGATCCCGGATCCCATCGCACCGGGATCCAGCCTTCTTGAGCTTGTTCTGCGACTGAAAGCCCCGCAGATTGTCTACGAAGTTGGACCGCAACGGCCTGCGAGTTGAAAATGTGTTAGTTGCTCTTCCCTGAGCGCAAGGTGGATCACCTTCGGTAGGTTTAATGGAAACGAAACCTTTGAGCCATGTCCTATTTAAACGTGTCATGATTTGCTACCTCGTATCATTTTCGTTTTTTGCTAACGCACAGGTCGAGATGACGTTAAAACTGTACACGGAGGTGAGGCAATGGATGCTGCTCAGTTGTGTCCCAAAGGTCTCTGTGGGGCGATTCGGTCACCTCGAGGGCCCACCCATCACAGAAAGCAGGCCATCCTCACGACCTTGATCATCGAGGGTTCTCATGGTACTGATACTGGCCCTACAACCATTTCCACCATGGAATTTTACGCCTGAGTCGGACCAGATCGTTTGCTGGACAGTGCTTCAGTCAACCCCCGGAAAAAAGCCTTCAGTTCCCGCAGCCAAGCCTCCAGTCAACTCACGCCCGCGAAACGACCAGCTGTGCAACCCCCCAGTTCACCCACCCCCATTTGGGTGATCAAAATTAAACCGGGGGACCGCAGGCTTTAGTCCTTGGTTCCATTTACCAGGGCAAGCCACTTTGGGTACCTATTTTTGACTCGCAGCCATTTCAACACTGGCAATTGCTAACCATTGAGCGATGAACCAGGCATGCCGCAAGCGAAAAAGTCACACGCCAAGGCTTGCAACAAAAACACAAAATGAAGAAATCGGCAAAAAGAGAGGAAAGCTAGTTGGTTCCTACAAATGTTCCTTCCACCTCCGACAAACACTACACGAATCCTCTCCATAAGGAACCTAGTCGTCTAAAAAAGGCTGGAGGTGCACCACAGCATGTTTTTGATGGACGGGGGAACACCCTTTTGAGTGTGCAGTCCTTTTGATCCCCTTTGTTCATGCCGCAGAAGCCTGTCCCAAAATTACTGAACCACAGTCACACCTTGACCAAGCTTTGACATCGCAAGCTGAAACCTGTCAACTGACTTATGACTAGGCTCATGAACGCCTGAGGTAGGATGCTTCGTTTGAAGGACATGCACACATTCCAAACATCGCCAGCGCTTCCAGCTGTAGGTAACCAGCGGAAAACATGATGTAGAACCTGAAAGTAGCCATACCTGCTTACCTACCATAGTGCCTTGTCTGGAAGCACCGGAGTTGGTGAAACAAAAAGTTGCTGTAGAAAGCTGTGCGAGGGTATATGAAAGATCAATTTCTTGGAGGGACCCCTGGGTGCCAAGTGAGAAAGAACAGAAAGTCACTCTTGTAAGCGATGGATGTCCATTCCCTTGGTCACAGAAATCGGCCTAACGCACAAATCGGCCTAACCCACACACGTTAGAACCATTCGGCCCAGTGGGATGCCACCAGAGATTATAATAGAGGCGGTCAAAACAAAATGAGTTCCCCGACGACATTTGGCATTTATAGTGAGTCCTCCATGTATTTTATTGTGGCAATCACTGCGTTCCCCCATCTCCCACAAGGTTTAACGAGGTTTCACCGTACCCTACTTATGTGTCTCCGTATCCGTGAATCATGACTCATGACCCAACAAAAAAAGGCTCGTTCTAAAATGGGCTCAAAAGGTGAGTTCTGAACCACCTTTAAAAAACGGAAATATGTGGATCCCTGTGTACAGATGCCTAAACGATTTGAAGTGAGTTGAGGACAATAAAACAAAATCAGGTACTCATATTGACATGTGTGTTATTTTTCTTTGCCTCTGTAAAATACAAGGATCAATCGCAGGTAGAATTTCCGCAAGCTGAGGTCGGCACACCGCCGCGGCTCTGGGAGCTTTGTTCTTGATCCACTCGTGGTTCAAGGCTTGCCTCGCGAGGGCATTAGGCTGGTGTGACATGTTTCTGTTGGTATAGCATTTGTTTTCGGAGCTTTAAATAAAACCCATTTTGGGGGTTCACCATGGAGAGACAAACCCCAGCTGCCAACTAGGAACTGTCTGGATTCGATTCAAATTGTGTGCAGAACAGCCGCCGCTCAAACCAAGCCACGGCCAATATTCATAGTGTCACCGACTGATGTTGGTAACGTATTTAGCCCTACCCCAGTTTTTCTGGCAGTATGGGTTCCGTGTGCCCAATGCCATCGCTTGACGGTAAACTCGCGGCTCAACTCCAAATTGTGTAACCCTTCTCCAAGGCACTAATGACGCAGGAGGATGTTCTGGGCTCCTTGACGGATGTGCACCCCTTGTACATTTACTTAGTTGTACCCAGTGGCTCTGGCACAAGACGCAGAACCATGCGCCTTTTTGGTGGGTTGATTAACCGTTTGTAGGTCCCCGAGCCAGAACAAAAAGAGAACACAGGGTTTCATCCACTAAACTTCCTTTCCGTCATCTACAATATGTGTGCCTGTCTCTCTCTCTCTCTCTCTCTCTCTTTCTTGCTTTCTTTCTTTCTTTATTTCTTTCTTTCTTTCTTCCTTTTGATAATTATCTTATTGATATTTATTTGTCTTCCATATCCGACATATATTCATGTTTATCTGTTATCTTTGTGTGTTCTGTGCCGTCTCTCTCTCTCTCTCCCTCTTTTGCCCTTGTCTCTTCCATAATTTATATTTATCGTCTTCTCTATTTCAAGTACTTATATGTCTCTTTCTCTTTAGCTTTCTCATCTTGTTATTGCTGCGGGTTATATTTATCTTCATACTTTTCTTGCTCTCTCTGTCTGCCTCTCTGTCTGTCTCTCTGTCTGTCTCTCTGTCGCTTTATCTTTCTCTTCTCGTTGCATTTATCTGTCCTTTTCTTGCTCTCTTTCTCTTTCCCTTTGTCTCTCCACTGCTCTGCCTTTCTTTGCTGCCTCGTTGTTTCTCTTTCTGTGTCTCTTTCTCTATTTCTCTCTCTCTCTCTCTCTCTCTGTGCGCCCCTCTCTCTCCCTCCCTCTCTCCAGCCCACAAACGCACAAAACACTTGAGTCGTTTACGGTCGATTTACCAAGAGTGCGCCAAGGGCTCCTGTTCTTATGGTTGGGCAAGCATTTGTACATACCACAGTCTTTGAAACGGGGGTTGATATGTGTGCATATGTATATATATATATACATGCCACATCACACAACCCCAAAAGATCTTGCCATAGGGGTGACTCCTAGTGCCTTGTGTTGGAATTCATCTTGCAAGTTGAAACGGGAAAAAAGGGCTCCTTTTATGAGCCTTTTGAGCATCACCCCGCAAAAGGGTAGCTCAATCCTGATTGGCCCAAAAAGTGATTCTTAAACCGCCCAAAGCTGATGTATGCGCAAAGGGGCGTATCCAAAACGCAAGAAAGACAACATAAAAAACACAAAAACTGAATGGCCACCCTGAAAACACACACGACCAAACCCTTTTCTGCGGCGAGCTGCTCCGCCGTATAGCGATCGCGCGGGTTCATCTTCAGCATCCAGCGGATCAGACTCTTGGCGTCGTCAGACCTCAGCTCTCTGGTCAACACTGTGGAAATCGCGAATCACTTCCGCGGTTTCCCCAAAGTCCGAAACGAACACTGCAAAATAGTTGAACCAAAGATGTGTTTTTGGGAAGCCAGCAACTAAACCAGTACCATCTATTTGCTCCCCAAACCAACCTAAACAGGACACCTTATGCTTGACACCCGTAACAAATGGCTCATGCGCCATAGGCATCCGTCGGTTGCCTCGGGTCTCTGCCAAGTTCCACGACCGGGAGTCCCCGCACGTTCTTCCAGTCCGCAGGGTTGAAGTTGAAGTTGCCCAAACGCACCTGGCGTTTGAGGCAGGCGTTGGGCCCGAAAAGGGTCTCTGTGTTCACTGCTATCCCCTTGTTGTGGACTCTTGGGATTGAAAGTTCTTGGCGATGTAGCTCCCGGTTCAAAGCCCCCTGTCAGAGGAAATTATGATTTGGACGTTTGTCGGGATGTTCACTTTCTGCTGAGCTTGACACATCTGTTGTCCAAAAAAAGGGGCAAGGGATCCTGCTTTCCGACTTCGACCCAAAAGGGCTGGATCGATATCCGCCTACCTAAATGTAGCTTCTGTAGTATTGGGGTGGAAAACCAAAGGGAAGCCCCTTTGGAAACCTTGCGCCAAAAGCGGACGAATCCGTCCCACTCGAAGGGATCAGGCACAGCGCCCAATCATTTCTTGCCCGAGCACAAATTCCCTCATGCAATCTTCCTGGTCATGGAACCCACAAAATCCGAATTTATTCTCCCCAGATCTCGTGCAGGCTCAACTGCGCACCCCTTCGGCGACTGAGCTCGCTCCGTTTACCAGTGGCCTTCTCGGAAAGAGATCCCTTCAAAGTGAATTTGCAGAGTGGAGCGTGGAACTAACTCTCAACTCTGGAGCCAATTTTGAACGCTTCCTGCAAGGTTCCAGTGGCTTAACACTATGGTTCATAACCTCCAGGCCGGCTTGACAACTTTCCCGTAGGCCCATTTGCTCGTAGGCGTTCCCCTGGAACCAGAAGTTGTCCCAACCCTGTGGGTTGCTATTTTTGTTGGTTGACGTTAAATCTCCTTCCCTCTGATTGCTTTGTTGGTCCGTTTCCCATACAAAGGCCAGGGCTTCACATTTTTGAATCCAAACTAGGTCCTCCAGTAGAGAGGTTAGAACAAGGGTACCCTTTTTTCTGTACTCTATTTTAGTAGGGGAACCCTCAAAAAAGAAACGGTAAAAGGGCACTACTGGGGGACCTAGCAAACCGCTCCAAACCGACTGAGGGCAACCTGAAATTCACCCGGCGCTACGGGGCCTTCGCCAGGACGTCGGCATCGCTCTCCCCGAAGAATGGGGGATACCCACAGAGCAGCACCTCGGCCCACAACCCGCGAAGGTGTTAGTCCGTGCTTCCATTTACCAGGGTTCTTGACCCACAGCCGTATCCCGAAACATGGAACCCACAAGAGGCTTGCGTTTTAGGAAAAAATCGGGTTCCATGTTAGCGGATGGGATTTGGTTGGGTAACTTGGGCCACTAGGGTGCAGCACTCAGACATTGAGACTTTGTTGCATGTTTAAGGAGGCTTGCAAGCGGGCAATCTCAAAAACTAACATATGTGTGTTCATGGTGCATATTTGGTGAACCTAAACAACCAAAAACAACCAAGTAAAACCATGTCCAAAGGAATCACAGGTGCAGGTACCCTCTGTAATAAGACACCTGTCAGAAGGTACCCCCAACGAGAAAATTGCGACAGGGACCCCCGGGGTTGCATGCTAGTGGGTGGGAGGGTAGATTTGAAACCATGTTGATTTACCCTGGACACTGCTCAATCATGGTGCCACCTCAAAATCTTACCCAGGGAGTGCTCAAATAGCAATATAGCAGCACATGGGTAGGGTACTTTTTCGCGGGACTGTGGTAAAGATCCTTTATATGCACCAGCCATGTTCGAAGGTGTTGCCCAAAACAACTCTTCATGGTCGCATAAAGTCTGGACTGTTCATAATTTGCCAACCTCGAGATCAGGGCTCCGCAGGTGTAAGGACCCTTAATCATGGGTGAAATCCATCCTTTTCCTTGCCCGACGGTGTCTGCTTGACACCCCACTCATGCATCACCCAAAGTGTAATTATATGGGATGAGGCTTTGCTCCTTTTATCAATTCTTCCCAGTGGTCAACATGTTACGGCACTGCTCCACCGGGCCATTGGCCGAAATGGGTGGCTTTCAGTTGCTCTCTGTGGCGCATCCCACGAGAACCAAAGGTCGGCCCTCCCTGGCGTCTCGGGCAGCTCTCTCAGGCCCGCGCGTACATGATGACTCCGCAGCTCCAAATATCACACTGCTGGTCGTATTTGCCCGCAAGGACCTGCGATTTCTTCGCGACTGCATTCGTTCATTTCTCCCCTTTAGTTGCATCCACCCGAATAAAGGATTCACTTAGACGCTGGGGGTTCCAATGGAAGACCAGGTATCCCTGCAGGAGCCCAGCATGCTGATAGATGTCAGCGGCCAGTCACAAGCACATAAGCACACAGGGGTGTGTGTCAAACTTTGGGGTTCCCTAAAAATGTTGGTTTTCCTTTTGGTTTCCCTTTGCACATAATATTGTGGCTCAGGCGTCTTGAATGACTTGGGCCGGAAGCAATTTCGACTGATTTTCAGGCCCGTAAAAACGGGGCACATCAGCGAAGGCAAGAAGACGGCTACAGCTCTTAAACCTGTAAGCCAATGTGGCTGCGCTTTTCGAGGGTAATGTTGGACCTCCTTCATTGATAGTACTCTCTATTGTGGATTGTTTTTTCTAATTCAGAATCGTTTGACTGTTTTAGGGGTCCTCTATTATGGCTGGGAAAAATATGGGCAAAAAACTTGGCAAACAAGTCGGGCAAAAAAACGGGCAACCAAATCCTGGCAAACATTGGGAAATTGTTTTCTTGAAGTGGTCCCCAACCATCAAGTTTAAGATAGCTTCTTTACACAAAAGTGCGGGCCAATAGTCACACAAAGGGGGTGCCCACAAGGGGCCCAGATCCTCTTTAATGCGATTGTTTTGGGGTCCTCTTTAGTGTCCAGCTGGTTCCGGGGTTGCTGAAAACTGAAAACCAAAGCCTCAGCCTTTTAATTTTAAAGAAGGGGACTCATCCTAAGCTCTCCCCAGCTCAAAGGTTAAAGGCCTGAGATCTAGGAAATCGATTTTGCAAGTTGTCCCCAAACCATCAAATTAAAAACAACTTCTTTACACAAAAGTGCGGGCAAACAGTCACACAAAGGGGGGTGCCCACAAGAGGCCCAGATCCTCTTTAATGCGACTGTTTTGGGGTCCTCTTTAGTGTCCAACTGATTTTGGGGCTTGCTGAAAAAACGTCTCCTGGCAATACTAAAGTAGAATTGGCAATGCTAAAGTAAGTACTGGGGATCTGAGAGTCAGTGTTGGCAAAACTAAAGTAGAATTGGCAATGCTACAGAAAGTACTGGGAAGCAAAGAGTCAGCCTTGACAATGCTAAAGTAGAATTGGCAATACTAAAGCAAGCATAGGGAGCCTTGGCAACACTAAAGTAGAATTGGCAATACTAAAGTAAGTACTGGGAATCTGAGAGGGAGCTTTGGCAATACTAAAGTAGAATTAATTGGCAATACTAAAGTCAGTACTGGGAATCTGAGAGGGGGCCTTGGCAATACTAAAGTAGAATTGGCAATGCTAAAGTAAGTTCTGTCCCTCCCAGACCCCCAGGAAATCACTAAAGAGAGTCCAGCTGACTGTTTCCACTGTTCCGGGGGGGGGGGTCAGACTGTTCAGGCTGATTGCACCGAGAGGTTGAGCCTTCGCAGTGCTTTCTGTTTTGCCACTGGACAAGCTTGCCATGGGAGGCATGCATTTTTCCAACATGAAAGTCCGTTTGAGGCCAACCCTGACTCGTACGGTGGATGGCATAAATGCGTCTGTCTCAAAATGGTGGGCCCAGCAAAATGAATGGTTCCTGTTGTCCCTGCTAAACCAACACAGAAAGGGTGCCATCAAACACGCCCACCCAAACATGGTAGCCCGGTCTACCGCAAGAAAACCAGACACTGTTAGCTGTGCCTGGTGCTGTATGGGAATCCTGGTCAACGTTCAGCCCTAAATCACTGATTGCTGCCATCGTCATTTTAATCAAGGGCAAAGACATATCGCGTGTGCTTCTAAGAATGGATCCCATTGTTCCCTTTTGGCTCCCTTTATTTCCGTCCCTTTTCGATCCAAAACGAGGTGGATCCTGTTTGAGAACCCCATGTCACCAAACCATACCAAACCCAGGAATCCGTGAGGCGTATCTGGGTCCCGCCATCCCGCCTGAGGCGCCACATAGTACGGAGTACCGGCTTTGGTGGTGAGTGCCTGTCGAATAGACCGGATCGGATCGGCGGATCGGCAGCATTCGACAGATTGGGTGGATCTGTTTGACGGCTTTTGAAGGGGGAACATCAACCAGAACTTGGGGACCCCCATGATTGAAACCCAAGTCTAAGTTGGGTTTGTACATGCTGACCTCTATTTCAGTACAAGCCCACTTGCGCAGCTTCGGCTTCGATTTCGCACGATCGGGAAGCAACGACGGCGAGAGACCGCCTGGTCCGGTGTGAACTTGCAGGAGAGCCCGAAGTCGATGATCTTCAAGAAGTTCTTCTCGATGGGATCCTATTCGCGTCGTTGTGTTGTGGTCAACCGGACCCTGGCGGCCCCGGGCCCAGGGGAAACCAAAAGGAGGTGGTGGGCAACTCCCTTTGAAGGGCGCCATGGATTCCATGTTCAGAGGGCCGGTGACAGGGAAGCAACTGGCACAGGGTGGAGTGACCAACTAATGGCCCGGGCGCGTCTTTTTTGGAGTTGGTGCCCATGTGTGAGAGTTTTAAAGGGGAACGAAAAGGAAACCACCAGTTTGGGGGGGCGGGGATCCACTAAAAAAAGACACACCCAAATGGCTCTTTGTTGGATTCAGCGTTTGATTGGTTCTAAGGGACTTCGCAAGGAAGCTATCGCCATATAGGGTCCCCTAATTTTGAGACAAGGCAATTGTGGTCGTCCCCTGAGTCGGTAGATTAAATTAAAGCGAACCAGTTGCACTACTGGTGTACAAGGTCTTTTCACCTTGCTTGCCTATGACGCTTCCATCAAATTCCACTCGCCTTTTCAAAGGGCCTGAACCGAGTTTCCTGTATCATTCCATACCATGGTTCCCTCAACCATTATGAAGGCCCAGGGTGAATAGGATCTGGTGGGGCAAAGATGCAAGACAGTCTTGGAGAAGCCTTTCCCATGCTTCCAGACTTCCAGACTTCCAGCATCCTAGGTGCAAAGAGCCAGGCCCTCGAAATGTAGGCTTGAAGGACACACAAAGGGCCCGCGAAAGAGCTATGCTTGAAACAAGCTCCCTTTTGGTTTGCCTAGGAGACCGAGTCGGATTCGGTTATGTAAAATGCAAACATGTTGGCTGTGGGTCAAAACCAATGGTACTATTTTGGGGTAGGTGCACCACCTGTTTTAGTCTATTTTAGTGGGGATTGGGATGTTCACTGGGGGTACGGGCTTTTGACCCCATGGCCATTTGGGAACCCGAGGGTTGTCCTTGGTCATGAACAAGAAGTTCTCAGGCTTGAGGTCGCGGTGAGCAATGTGATTCTCGTGCATGTAGTAGATCGCACCTATTGGCTTCCCGGATCAAGACATGTCGCTCAGTGTATCAAAGTGACAACATTCTCAAACCATTCCCCTCTAAGTGGTGGGTCCAAGCGAAACCACCGCAAAAAAAATCGAGGGGCTCAGTCTGGGGGTTCACAAAATGGGGTCCCCTTGTATCCTGTTTCTTTGCAAAATGTGACATTTTGCCAAACATGATCTTCTAACTTTGACACAACGCAAAGGACCATGTGAGCCACGGTCAGCATATTGTGCCGTTACCATACTGAACTTTTGATGGTCTATGTAAGAAATGTAGGCTCATCCCCCATGTCGCTGCCAAATTGACCATAGACTACCGGATATGTGCTTTGCAAAGCCCAGCGCTTTCAGTTGGAAGTAAAGTAGGATGCCACATATCATTACGCCTAGGTGTTACATGCTGGATTCCGCTCGTTGCCTACTACAATGGTAAATAAAACCACTGGGAAGGGTGCCCTTTGTCCTGGTCACACGGTCATGACGCAGTTGGTGGGGTGGTGAAGACACCCTGCAGCCCAATGTTGTTCTCCCAGCGGCTGTCAAATGGTTTGTTCAGTGTGTCCTTGACCTCCGGTGGGGCTATTTTGGGACCATTTGCCAAATCCAGGGCGTGGATTTGGGTGTCGTTTTGGTTGTCTTGCCGCCCAAACCGCGTTGGTTCTGTCGGCTGGTCTAGCATTTGACAGAAGCCATTGGGGCCCCTCAGCTCAGCGCGGATGATCTGCTGCATGAGGATCGCAGCTTGCACCTGGCATAACGTTTCGGCAAACCTTTCGTACGAGTTAAACAAGTTTTTTTAGGTTCTTCACACACAAACAGTGCGAACATGTTTAAGTACAACTTGCTCATACTTGTCCCCGTTGTTGGGCTTGCAGGGTAACCTGGATGTTTCTCAATGATCTCGAATTGGAGCCTTTGCTTTTGGCTTGGCGTGACTGATTGCCTCAAAGTGAACATGTTCATTTCAAGAAACAACTTTTTAGACCCAGTGGCTGCCCTCTGCCATTTAGGCGACAATTTTGAGAATGTCACGTTGCTTGCGCCAGCTTCACAACCCGAAAAAGGCTACCCAAGACGGCAAAAAAGACCAAGGTCTGCCAAACCACCTCGACCCTCACAAGGTCAACATCAGTGGAACCCCTCCTGAACCCTCCTCTTCTTAGATGGTCTGCGAGGCCAAGTTGTAGTACCCCAGTAAGTCCCACCTAAGTCCCAGATAACCGCCCTCGTTCGACCCTTGTACTGGGTCCAGTGTGCTGACACTGCCATTCTTAAACCTTTTTTGGTTTGAAGGGAAGGCACCGGGTCCCAAAAGAAATTATGAGAATCCGAGAATTCCTCAACATGCTACCACCGTAGACCCAGTGGTAAGTAGCCCAGTGCATCTAGGGAACCATAGGGAAGCATGGGGAAGCATGGGGAACCAGAAACCATGTACAGCCAAGCGGTAAAAACAGCATGGTTACTCAAACTTGTCGCAACGGGATCCCCTGGTTCTCCAACAACCATGGAGAACAACCCCGTGGTCTCGTGCAGAGCGACTTGGGGCCCCAAGTTTCCCGCCTCCGAGAAATGCCCTGACTCAATGATCCGGTCAAAGAGCTCGCCGCCCGCACACAGCTCCATGACCAAATAGATATTCCTGCGTTCGAAGTTCGAGCATGGCCTTTTCTACACAACAACTCGAGGGTATTCCTTTTAGACAAAAGACGCAACGTATTCCCAAACACATGCTGGGTCTTCAGATACACTAGGTATTACGTTCAAAACTTAAGCAAGAAAACAAACCAGTCTTGATGTTGGAAAGAAGACATGTCCGTTTGTCGGTCAGGGGACGATGGACCATGGGCAACATGTGTGTCACAATCAGCACCTACCCAAAACCATATAAGAAATCACAAAGGCGGCCGCACCCATTTCTGGCTGGGGCTGCCCCTTACTAAACTTCATCTACGGTTTGATGGGATACGTCTGCCAAACATATTCTAAAACAGGGGACCACCAAGAATCTCAGTCCTCTTGAACATCTGCCACGCCTATGTGTATATATAAATATGCATAAGTATACATAAATATCTGCCGTTTGGAAGATATGAAGGTAGGTAGCCCTTTCATGGTCTTGCGGTGAGTCATGTGCCATTGGACAGCGATCACGATGTTCTTGGGGTCTGCAATGTGGCAATGGTGACTCTTGCAAAGTTTACAGGGAGTTCAACTGGAGCTTCGGTGGATGTTTATTGCGGGGGTACTTTCCACTAGGTTAATTCCCTTCCATTTGAGCAAACTCGCAAACAAAGTGGCACAGCGGCTTGATCCGAGCGCAAGCCGGACATGGTCGTACGCAATGAGATGCAGTCTGTGATACCAAAGTGGTTGTGGGAACTTCGTGGGTCTTCTTTTGAGGATCTCTTTTTTGGGGTTGGCTTGAATGGAAACCAACAAGGATACCAAAGTGGTTGATTGTCATCCCACCTCGGAGTGCACTTGCTTGATCACATTTACTGCGGATTCCGGAAGGGTATCACAGAACGTGGCAACATGTTCGGCCGAGTTCATCATCTGTTGGATAGCAATGGCAATCGCTCAGCACATGTAACTTGCTTATCTCCATTGGTTAAATAGCAAGTCCGCTATGATTCCATTACAGCCAGGGTCGAAGACCGCTCCAGTTTCCGAACCCCAAAATGCGTGATTGCCTTCTACAGCCACCCCTAACTCACCGTACCCCCAATTCGTGGTTTGGGGATTTGAACCCCTGGTTCTTTGTGGTGGCAAATGGGAAACCACCTCCTCAGCTCCAAACCACATATCCTATTCAACAAGAGGGAAGCTGCACCCTCCCAAACCACCGGGCTGCAAACAGGTTACTCCATTTTTTTATCAAGGACAAAGCGATCCGAAGCAAAGGTCTCTCGGTGTCCTGAGATCCTCGAAGGACTCGTAGAGCTTGATGATGTTGGGGTGGTCCATCATCTTCATGATGGCAATCTCCTGCACCGGTGGGAAAACAAAAAAAAAACACGCACTGAGCCACAGGACACCTTCCCCTTGGTGACGCGACTTTGCCCCCTCGGAAAATGTGTCACTTTCCGTGGGGTGGGCCAACCACAGGTTCCCCAAACATAAGGTTGAAGATCCAACCAATCTGAAATAGCAAACAAGTCCTGATCACAGTGAACATGTTCCCGCTTAAACTGTACAAAGTCCAGAACCTGGGAAAGTGAGTCTTCTAATTACAGGCCTGTTGCCGCCCTCCCATGTCCTGCTTAAAGCGCTCGATATTCTTCATCTGCGTCTTGGCGATTGTTTTCACGGCTCGGATTGCCTGGCGCAGTCTTCCCACTCCATCACCCCAAGGGTGCGTTGGTACTTTCTGCTCTTAACACCCTTTGGCCTTTCTCCAAGAATCATGGAAGTGGACAAGGGGCTTTTCTAGAGGATGGTAGTTAGCCTTCCAACCCCTTCAGTCCACTTCGGGGACTGTTGGGAAGAGGATAGCGCCCGAAAAACCTGCTTTAAGGTATGTTTTGTGAACGGGGGCACCATTTTCCGCATGTTCCCTGCCTTCGTGGAGATGTTGGTCGCTTTGCACACGGAGCCGTAGGACCCCTCGCCCAACTTCTTCTTGTCCTCGGTAGAAGCATCCCCCCGGCCAAAACTTCTCACCCTTGCCAAGACGGTGGGTGTTTCTCAACATAGTCCCCTAAAATCATTGGCTTCCTTCCTCGTCCCTTGAAATATCAACAAAAAAGGGGTCACCATGTGGGTGTGAATCTTATTGCGGACCCTCTGGTGGACATCATTTGGGCGGAGATGATTTATATCCACTAAACATTTGGGCGGGTTCTCGTTGAGAGTCATAGCCAGTTTGAGAAACTCCCCGGTACTCCGAAGATTCCTCGAGACTCCCGACAAAGCCTGGGCTTGAACCCGGGGGGTGCAGGTACTGTCTGGGTCCCGGTCCGGGTGCCATGAAAATCCAAAGAATTCATTGAAAGAAAGGGCGCAGGCCAGGTGCTTGAATTTACATTTATTCTCGTTAGATTGGCGGGAATCCCAAAAAACAAATCCATGCATGGAGGGCCCCCTTTTGGGTGACACCCTTCTGAGGCTCCATGTTAATTTGCGGGGGAGCATAAACCGGGTTGCATTCTACAACCCTCATAATGGAGTGAATGCGCGGCCGGTCTGAACCTTTTGAACGCCATCTTACAAAAACCAAAGCCACACCTTTGGTTGGACAGTTGAAAGACAGCTCGAAAAGCGATTTCTCTAAACTATCTTACTATGCCATTGCTCAGGGGGATGATGCAGGAAAGTAAAAGTACACAGTGCATGGTTGGTCGAATCTAAAGTCTAGTAGATGTCCGCCACGGCCCCTTTTTTGTCCGACAGAAACAACCTCGAAAGGGCAAACACACACACACACACACACACACACACACAAGAGCCCGAATGGAAACCGACAGGCCGACAAACAACAACTCTCTGAACACCTGCAGGTTGCGCTCGTCAGACTTCTAGGCATCCGGCCATTTGGTAATGGTCCGTGATCTTGCCGGTATTTTCTATGATGAACTGCGCATGTCCAATTCCCCCATCCTGGCCAACTCGCGACAGAATCGGAGAGTCGGAGGCCGATGGACGGAGGAAGGCGATGATCGCGGTTCTCATGGCATGTGCCCAAACGAGCATCAAGGAAGGAGGTGCCTAGTGGGTCAAAAGTCAATCCACCCGAATGTTCAGAAGCTATTCACACGGGGCATTACCAGAAATCGCTTGCTTTCACATTTCCTAAAGACACATTACAAACGGTGCAGGTCTTTTGAGAAAGGAAGCGTACAAGCGCGCGCAAGCGGGCCGTTTCTGGCCCAAACAAAAAAGTCTGTGGGGGGGCTTGTTTTGCTCTCACTTGGCCGCCTCTGTCTGGTCCTGCTATGCTGTTTGCTGGTTTGTCATCCCAAAACCAACAGGCTGCCAAGCATAGGGCATACACTTCTTGGCCCCTCTCACAGTGCTCCAAGGATTTTTTTTTGGCTAAACGCCAAACGTCTCAGTCCTGGGATATGCCTTGGTTGGGAGAACCCCATGTTGGATGGTTTTCAAAATGAATCCAAAAGTCCTCACCAGCCTTCAGTTGGCAAATGCCAACTCAGATCGTTGGGTGAAAACCAGCGTTCAGCCCTGGCAAAGCTGGACCCGTAAGGGCTTTTGGCAAACACACGCGCTGGCAGTTGATTAGAACCAACAAAAAGTGCCATCCACCAGGAAACTGAGCTCGAAAGAAAAGTGGCCTACGGTCCCAACCGACCTTACAAGTTGAAATGACTCGATTTAAGCAACCTTGCTTTGGTTTCCCGTTAACATCGCTCGGCAAATGGCGGCATAAATGTTTCGTGCTTAAACCAATTTTGCCCTTCAGTCTGCCAAAAAGGGCGGGCAAGGTGGGGTGGAAACTCAAGTTGATCCCGACCCAATCCAAAAAGGGGTCCGAATTGTTGAAGGGAGTTTCCTCTGCTAATGGATCGTTTTCTTTGGGTTCCAGGCTCCATGTTAATTTGTGGGGAACAGAACCCCTGAACCTACCATCGGCCTTTTTCCCGGCCTTAATGTCCTTCTTGATGGTACTGGAGTCTCGCTTCTTCGGCGGTGTTTTCGTCTCCGCCGCAGCAGCTTTGCCTGCACTTCGGAGGCAAACGACGCGTGTCTGAGTGGTTTGAGGCGCAAGGCACGTGCTTTTGGCTGAACATGCATGTTCTTTTTGGCGAGACCAATGCCGGAGTGGAAGTTTGAGGTTACCTTTCTCATCCCTGTTGGAAGGGAAAACCAAAGACCAGCTGGTACCCTCCCATGCACGCCAAACGCATCGCACATGCACCGCAGGTTCCGACTCCCAATGCATCCGCCTGAGCACACGCCCATCTCTTCCGCGGGCCGCACAAATCTCCGCGAAGATCTTTGAAATGGCCGCGGAGAGCGACTTGAACGGAGATCTTTCGAAACAAACACGGGAATTCCTGTGGATGGACAAAATCCACTTCGCACTTGGATGAAACCCTATTAAAACTGGCACAAACCACCAAGCCTTTTGGCCATCACTGAATATGGACCAAGATTGGGAAACAAACAAAACAATCGAAAGGTCGGCTTTGGGCAATTGAGATTCCCAAAAAAATCCGATGGGGTCCTTCCGCTTTGTTTCGGAACCATGCCACAATTCCTCAGTCGGCCGGCCAAAAAAGTCTAAACGTTTACTCCACTGAGATAGTAAGTCCAGGAACTCAGGGTGTGAGCAAGAACTTGCTGGAAAATGCTGGGATATAGGAAATTTCAACAAACATGTTGGACTATAGCTCCGAAACGCCTGGCACAAGAGCAGAATACTTGCAACATGGAAAAGTGATACCGCAACGAACCTATGGCTCCGAGCAGTTCTGCATGGGGGGGTTGGGGGGCATCATAAAATGGTTCAGAAGCAAAGGCGAAGTGGTTAGATTTGCCTTTGCCCCTCAACCCCTGGTAGCCGTAAGCCCGTGTCTTGGCCGACACCTGGGGTACTCCAAAAGTAATGTTCTAATTATGTTGCATGTTTGGATTAGCCTAGAGCAAAAAATATGTTCTTGAAGGAGACCGCAGTTGGAGGGTTAAGTAACCAGTAAACCCCAACTCATCTCAGTACAGTTGGTTCAAACAAAATGGTGCAACTCCGCGATGTTGGTTTCATAATCCTCTTTTGCACCCATAAGGGATTGGCGACAGTGCACTTCCACGATTGTTGGTGGGAGGGAAATAATAAGGGACAAAATATGTGACACACAGTGCTGTCCCGCGATCGCGAGGCAAATTCGCTTAACTGTGCGCCATCCCGCGAAAATGAGCTTTGTAATCGCAAACCATCCGAGACTGCCCCGTAGATTAGCATACAACCCCCCCAAATCCAATTCAATCTCCATTTGGGACATGGCCCAAATGGGCTCCATGTAGAATGGTTGGGGAGTAAACCAAAGGTAGAGTCTCCTTTCCGGGGCCCTGACGGTCTTTTTGGACGTGTTCTTGCTCTTCCCGCTAGGGAATGACATGACCCGTATGAACAATCCCTTGCAATGTCCTAGAAAAAAAGAAGAAAAAAAAACTTCCGGTGCATTGCCAAAAACCTCTCGGTGATTTCCCAAGCACCAGCAAGTTGAGGCCCATCCGTCGCGCGTGAGGCCCCAGCCGCATTCGCCAGCCCCACGTTGGCGGAGACCGCGGCCTCGCCAGCCTGGAACGCCAAAGTGGGTGGGGCCGGTTTGTGTTCTACCAGGGGGCCCAAATATCATGAATCAGCCAATTGGTGGTTTGGATTGCTGCTTCCCTCCAATTGGCGCTTTAGATTGGTGGTTTGGTGGTTACGGGAGGTGGTCCCATTTACTCTCTACAAGAACCAGGGGTTCAAATCCCAAACCACGAATCCAAACCACCAAGTACGGTTGTTTTTGTAAAGAACCCTAGGTTGAAATAATCTGCAAAGTTCAAAGGAATGCTAAAACCTGAAATGGCCGTAGGTCAAACATATGTACCCAAAATGGCACCCTGGTAAATGGAAACAACGACTAAAACCTGTGGTCCCCTGGTGGTTTAATTTTGGCCCATACCCAAGTGAGAATTCCATCCCCAAGTCTCGGACCTGCACCATGGAATTTCGCGCTTTGAGCCCCGATCAGTGAGCTCGCTATGGAATAGGCATGTAGGATGCTTAGAATGGGGTAGGAAGTACTTTGAAGCCAAATGAAGTCATGATTACAGAAGAATCGTTTGTGCAACAAACTAGCTCCTGAAACGTAGTTGGCAAGAATGAAACGCCTCAAACCGATGCCAATTGTTGAGAAAGACAAGAGCACTTTATTCACATGTAGGTACAATCACACATTTGCGTCCATGTAAAACATGCGTCCCCAGGTGGTATCCCCAGTCGCGGAACCCCCGAACCCCCTACCCTCCAAGACCCTCCCTGGAAGCTGTTATGTCCCTTTTAGAGCGGTGAGATGGCCCAAAGGTCCGTCTTTCTCATTCCAAAGCTTTCAGGCGATGCATTTACCCTTGCAGCCTGACACATCTCCATGGCAAAACGATGCCTTCCTGAACACCTCTACAAATGACTGCCACTAAAAGAAGCAGATGCTTTCAACAACGTTGACGCCGTGTTGTGCCGCCTGAACAAGACAATATCATGCATATTATAATATATACATATAATATATGGGTTGTGCCTATTATTCGCCGAGCTCACCCGGAGATAAGACGTTCGAGGTCCGAAACCCTTTTAAGCCAGCTTCCAGCGGCGAGCTGGCTCGCTGCGGACGAATCTTGCACAGCGAGCCCACGTTCCATTGGCAAAACCTCGAATCCAAGAGAAATGCCTCTAAACAAGGAGCAAATATGTCATTGTGGGGGTAGGCTGAAACCAATTCTAGTCCTTCTATTCTACAACCTCAGCTTTTGCGCCCAACAACAACATATCAGTGTTCCTTCTGGTCCATATTCCACGGACCTCGAAAAATGAAACAGGAAATTATTCATCAAATGTCCCCATATATATATATAAAGCTTTGAGAGAATTTCCGGGCTTGAGAACACCTCCACGCGAGAGTCTTTTTTTTCTCGGGGGTGCCCCTCCAAAATGATGGACTTTCCTCGTGGTTTCCCTTTGAACCCAATCCCAAAAAGCTAAGAGGGACTCACTGATCTGTCACGCCAAGAGCCAAGCCTCTGAACCGGACTGTTGCGCCCAGCTGAGCGGGGGACCTTGTGTTCTGGGGCCCTCGAGTTGGACGGCTGACGTTGGGAACTCTTCGATTCGACCTCTGGAGATAACAGGGTGATCGCAGCAGTTGTGGTTTAACAACCTCCTTTTGCTCCGGAAAGGGACTCAGGGTCTTGCTTAAACAAGTTTCGCCCCACCCTGCCTGCAACCACAGCCCGAAATTCCATTACTTGAGACTCGTTGGGTGCCCTTGTGTTGGACCTTCTGATTGCCCCCTGAAGGAAAATGTAAAGTGCCAGGACTTGCAATGGGGACCGTTTCCTTCTTTCGAATGGGGACCACCCTGCAAATGATGCTGCCCAAAGGGCCTCCCCCAAAGAAAGGCCTCATGGGCTACCCTCTCTTTGATGGTTTGGGTTGGCGGTTGGCTCTTGGATCAAACTTTGCGGTCAAATGCTGCTGGGGATTTCGATCCGTTTGATCCCGCATAGCTGAGGCCCCCCGTGTTATTTGTTTGACGGGAACGCCCTCTCAACAATCTATTTGTACAACCCGGGGTTGGACACGAGTCAGCAAGCAACTGGAATATGAATTGGATCCCCGAGTCAAGGACCGACATCATGGTGAGCTGGTTACCCCTCATGTGAGCATCAGCAAACTAGCGGTATCCGGGGTCAACACTCATGTTCACTGCACACTGGGCCCCAATCCGGTGTACACAGAAAACAGCACGTTGACACTATGTTTCATCTTGAAGGCTTTGTCAACCTAAACAACGCTTCCTGACACGACCTGGCCCAGAAACGGTCACACTATGTTTGAAACCGCCGCTGAAGGGCGAATTGCCTGCTGTCGCTCCAGCAGCTTCTGCCGCACCAGCTCGCCCACTTCAGGCCTGAGCGAACGGCCCACATGTTCAGCCGGATTGATCCCCTCCAGATGGGGATTGATCAAAAGGTCCGGGATACATGGGTTACCATGAGGGAACCCCCCCAAAAAAGATGTGTTTCCCCACATAACGGGAAAAGCTACCCAGGGTCATTCACCAGGAATATTGATCAGCCCTAATATGTGAAACTGGTCACGTGTGCAGTGGCCAAATTGTCGCTTTGTTGGACGCTTCCCTGGTTGATCTTAAAATGAGGGAATCCCTGAAAAGCGTTGGTGTCCTTTTGGTTTCCTTTTGGTTTCCTTTTGGTTTCCCTTAAAAACACACACACACACACAAAACAAAAAACACGTATTCCGAAAACAAAAACACACCCATGGACTTCGTGAACTTATCCGCCATAGAAATGGCGACCTTGATACGTATTGAAGCGGTCGCATTCGGCCTCGTGAGCCACCTGAAGGCGCCAACCCGAACTATGCCCCGGCTGGTGCCAGTGAACGCGAACCCATGTTCCCTTTGTGGGCTTGGAAGTGGGCACCATCTTAGCATCAACCGCCTCTGGGCTTGGGAAAACACAAGGAGATGCAGGCGCTTCGTCCCACGCGCGCCCTAATTCATGGATTGGAATGCTTTTCTTTTTGTAACCCTGAGGGTCCAAGTACCTTCTCAGTTCTCTTCGCTGCAAACAATTCCCGTTGGCACGTTACATGGGCCGACACATTTCCAGGCTCAGCGGAATTCGGGATGGTGGCATATCCGGGCCGCTCGATTGAGGGCTCCGAATATGTTTGTGAGGCGAGGAATCCGCCAGCAAACATTCATGAAAAACGGTATGAAGAACCGATCTAAACAAAGGCAATTGTCAAAGTCCCCCCGAAATGAACACCGAAATGATGGTCTGGATTTGTCGAAACAAACATTTCTGGGCTCAGAATTAAGGTTTTGATTGCTCTCGCTCCAGAGAAAAGAGGAATGTTACTTCCGCCTGGATTTGTCGAAACAAACATTTCTGGGCTCAGAATTGAGGTTTTGATTGCTCTCGCTCCGGAGAAAAGAGGAAACTTACTTCCAGCGTACCCGCAGCTCCCCTGCCTTTCAAAACTAGGAAAAATATTGGAACCGTTGGACATGGTTCTTTACAGGGAACCCCAGCCCGGAAAATCATCATTTTGTGTGTCCCCCAAACAGACACACACACACACACACGGCCTGATACGACCCAGCCCCGGTCATCGACTGTTGGGGCCATAGAGCTGGGACATGCTGAAACCATGTCCAGGACTCCGAGCACAGACGCCGAGCCACCATCGGAAGCCGGCCTCAAGCGGCGAAACATGTTGGCTGCACTGCTTTGCCTTGCTGGTTCTCAGCAGGGAATGAGGCAATGCCCCCTACAAACCATTCCCTATAATTTCCTTAAAGGGAATCCTCAGATTCATTAGTTCATTCCCAAATCCCTTCATTACTGAGCACCAGCAAAATAACATTAGATTCATCCGGACAACCGTACTGGTCGGGGTGGCTCGTCTTTTAGGCAAACCAACATCTGTAGGGGGAGCCCTTGGTAGGGTGCTCCGGATTCCCAAGTTGGCTTTACCTTCAAAGATGGCCTAGGTCCGAATCCAGTTCACTGCAAATCCAGCGAGGCATTTCAAAGCGACCCAGACTCTGAAACCGCTCTTGGCAGGACTGTTTTTGCTTGGTATTCGAATTCAATGCTTGTGCTGAGGCTGTTCCACCATAGTTTGATGGGTGCCTGTTTAGTGCCATGAGCGAGGCTAAGCAGGGGATAGTCTCTGAAGCATGGATGGTTTGCCTTGGTTGTGTACGGAATTCGTATATCTCACACACGGGGGGAAGCTGACTCGAAATGAACCAGAAGGGGAACCAACAGGTTAAAAGGCGGAGTTGAACAAGTATGAGATTCTCAAATGCCTGCAAAGGGTAACTGTAAACCCCATGGGTACATGACCCTTTCTCCTCTGAACAAGATGTTTCAACCAAGAGTGTATGGTGGCTGTAAAACAATCAATGTATAATGCCGAAGGATTCTGATCGAAGCGATATTGCAAAACTCTACGGAAGTGGGGATCTTCTACTTTGGGGGGGGAACCTGACACAGTGCCACAAACAAATTAGACGGTACTATCAAAAATGCAAAAATCGAAACCAATGTCACCTAATTTGAACAAAACCGACCCGACAAGGATACTGATACAACACGTACTTCACATTGGCCGTGCCACAATTGGAAAGGCACCAAATACTCTTCCAACAGCCTTCGTGCCAAGGTTGATTCGGGCAACGTGGTATATTTCACAACCTGGCAACAAGGAAACCCAAGTAGCTTCATCATGGGCGAGCTCGGTTACGGCGTACCATTGCCCAGGCATAAGCTTGAAACAGTTTGCCGAGATTGATGATCCCCTGGATTTTGGCCCATGTGTGCAGGTGTGGCATGGGACGGACCCCGGTTTCATTTTGATGTCCTGCTCAAACCACCCCGATCAAGAGAACGACACCCCCAAATCCGAGCATTCCAATTGGCATGGCGCAGCCACGGTTTGCCTCACAAAACTCCAGGCACGTCTTTCAAGAAGCTTTCTACACTTGCAATGGGGTTTCGGTATTTGTCGTGGAACAACTGTTTCTGAGGCTTCCCTTTTTAGCATAGGTGTGCTTTTGGGAGAATAGATGGCCCTGGTAAATGGAATGAAACCAACCCAAACCAGTGCCATCTATTTCGATCCAACATAACCCAAAAAGGAAGCCTATATGCTTTTTAGAGTTGGGTTAAACGGAAACAAAAGGGGAACCATGTTGGAAGCTGGAGAGCTGGGCGAAGCCTCTCAGCTCTTGCGCCGTGGCTCCCTCCCTCCCCGCCTGCAAGTGGCTTCCCAATCCTCTGGCAAGTAGCGCCCTCAGTGAAAAGCTCGCATAACTGGGACAAACCACCTTCCAACTGCTGGATGTTGTCCGTCCACGCTGGCAAAACTTCTTGCAAATGGTCAGCAGAGCCCTTGCCGGATGGCTCGGTGTTTTCAGCAGCTCCTCGATGCAAGTTGTTCTTCTTTTGGGGGATTCCAAGTTGCCGCACAATTTGTCTCAGCAGAAACCCCATCGTGAATTAGCGCTTACATCCGCTGTCGGTTGGCGCGGCGGACTGAAACCCAAAGGGTATCCAGCGGCAAGGCCTTTGGCTGCAGGGAGCTAAATACGGGAGCTGGCTGGAAGCTTAACTTGCTGATCATATAACAAACGCTACCTTGAGGAAAACGACTGCGAGGATGTCAGTTGTTCTGAAGTTTCCGGTTGGCGTAAGGCTGGCGTGGGGTTGGTTTAAGGTCACTTTAGGGCGGGTTTGGGACTGGCTTGGTGTTGGTTTAAGGTGGTGTTCGGGTTGGTTTAGGGTTGATACAGTCGGTTTAGGGTTGGTTTGTGGCTAGGGTGGCTTTAGTGGTTGGCTTAAAGGTTGGTTTAGGGATTGCTGAAAGGTTGGCTAAGGGCCGGGTTGATTTCTGGCGAGTTTAGGGCCGGTTTAGGGTGTTGTTCATTTGGGTGGGTTTAGGGTGGGGTTAGGGTTGGTTTCAGGTCAGTTTTTGGGGTTGGATGAGGTTGGTTTTGGAGAGTTGGCTGAGGTTGGTTTAGGGCTGTTTAGCGTTGGCTTAAGGTTGGTTTAGGGTGGGTTTGGGATGGTTTTAGGGTGGATTTAGGGTGGGTTTAGGGTTTGGGGTTGGTTTGGGTGGGTTCGGGGTTGGTTCAGGGCGGGTGTCGGGCCGGCTAAGGGTGGGTGTACAGTTTTGGACGGGTTTAGGATTGGTTTAAGGTGGGCTTAAGGTTGGTTAAGGGCGTTTTGGGGCTGATTTGGGGTTGTTTGGGTAGACTCCTAGCCGTTGCCAAGCAAAACACACACGCACAAATTCCAATCCCCCACCAAACAAAACGAGAACAAAAACAACAATGATATAATCGCAATGATACTAGTAAGGCCCAAATTCAACCAGCAATGTCAAAGAAGTAAGCGTGCTAGTGTTCTCAACTCGGTTGCTATCTGTATCACAAACTCCATGAAATACCTCTGGGGACCCTTCTCTCCATGGGTACAGAGCTGCTGTTTTGTTTGTTGCAGGATGCAAATCCAACCCGCTTTGGCTTAGTCATTTGGTTGTCCTTACACGGGAATTGTGCTATCTACTTTGGAAGGAAGATAAGACCGGGTCCAATCATAATATGTCTGCGCCATGTCGATAAAACTTTCAGGGGCCAGTGCCAGTGCAGAAAGAAATGTGTCGCATGTTTGTCAGAGGTAGCTTCAGAGTGACAATGCAAGAGAGCAAGAAATCATGAGATCATTTTAAAAGTAAAGTGGGGAAACCGCGGCTGGGAACCAAACATGACAACATTTAAGACTATACTTGGGTCCTTTGGTGCTTTCGCCGTCAGGTCCTTTCAAAGAATCCGCCCGAACCACAGTTTTCTCGACTTCCAACTCGTATTGATTTTTTGCATTTCCATTGGGCAAGATTGGCTTGAACAACCCGAGGCCTGGTACAGTAGTTCTTGTGTTGAAACCCAACTGGTGCCGATCGTGGGATTCTGTGCGTCCATGGCACCCCTCCCGATGCTGAGGAACTCCCTTCCTGAAGGGTTTGCAAAAACAAGTCCAAACAAATGGTTTTGGCCACCAGAATGGTCTTCCGAAAAAGTATAAAGTCCACGAACTCAGGGCGTGAGGGAACCTGGGTTCCCCTGGCGCCAATAGAGCAGGACCTCCTCGATGCGGAAGCCGCTGCAGTACCTCTGGTGGATTCAAGGACCCGTGTTTTTCCCCAAATAGCTGGAAGCTATAGGGTTTCTAACTTCAACTGAAGAAGGGGTGGGTGAGACTCAGGATTGCGACCAGGTGCTGTTGCAGGGTGCTGTTGCAGGGTGCTGTTGCAGGGTGCTGTTGCAGGGTGCTGTTGCAGGGTGCTGTTGCAGGGTGCTGTTGCAGGGTGCTGTTGCAGGGTGCTGTTGCAGGGTGCTGTTGCAGGGTGCTGTTGCAGGGTGCTGTTGCAGGGTGCTGTTGTATGTATGTATATATATATATATATATGTATACACACAATATTTGCATATGATTCTGCTCAAAGGACAAAAATGAAGTAAGCCAAATACACGGGCTTAACTTCGGAGTGCCTGAAATCACTAGCACCACACCCCCCATTTGTCAAGACGGGCCCCACACAAAACTGCCGATCAAAAGAAGGTACTTCAACCCCTTTTAACCCCTGAAAAAAACAATTCATGGCACCAAGGGACCCTTAGAGTAACAGAAAATGGCTACTCTTCCGGCCACAAGATCTGCATAGCGTCCTTGGAATCAATGCAAGCCCAAGGCCTGTGGTTATGACACTCTGGGCTACCGGTTTATTGGGGAAATGGGGGGGGGGGGGGTACTAGCTACTTACCCAGCGTTGGGAACTTCCGTTTTGTTGGAATCAAGATACGAACCAAAGACACCATGCTTGGCCCCGTTCTGAACTGCTTGTAAACCTCTGGGCGGAGGGGTGGGGGTTACCAACCTCTTAGCTGCCGACAAGATCACCAGAATATATATATATATATATATTATACCCGCAAAGCTGCAACACCGATAAGAATCGGCCCACCCGAAGCGATCATGCAGCAAAACTCTGCGATCAAGGGAAACTCAAAAACAAGCAATAACAATAAATGCCTAGCACCCGGGTCCCAACCACTGCTTACTCACTGCTTACTGGACAGTTGAGACTTGGACATGGGAAACAGCGGTTGGGCACAGGTCTCTGAGTTCGCGGCATGAAGTGCTGGAAGGCTTTGAGGAACTGCAGGTCCGCAAAGAGTGCCTTGGAACTTCATCGCCGCTTCAACACCGAACCAGACTGCTGCCGCTGAGCGTCCAAAAGAGGGCGGGAATCGGAGAAAAAAAACAAATCGGTGTGCCCCAAAAAGAGGCGCTGTTGAAACTGATTTGGGGAAAACTGCAGAGTTGCGGGATTCAACCCCCTGTTCGCCCCATGAATTAAAGACCCACCCAGTGCTGCCAGGCAAGCCACCATAGTAGGGAACCAAGGGACACTATCACGGAACACCCAGAGAAACAATACCTGGTTAACTACTGTAGAGGTACCTGGCAGCAGTGGGCTAGTTTCCAAAGTTGGTGGCAACATTTGTTGAAGCAACCAGCCCCTCGTCACCTTTTGTGCGAAATTGATATGGGTGGATCAACCGGGATTCTTGCGAGAAAAAAAGGCACCACCATGCTAGTTTTGGGAGCCAGTAGGCAGCCATTGCGCCGGCCTGTGCGTATAAACTTGGGTTTGTTTCAAAATAGGGCTCAACCTGGGTATCTGCATCCACCTTGGTGTGATTGAAACAAGGGTCTTTTTGGTGGGATCCATTTCAGCTAGTTTACCACTTCCAACTCGCGGGGAGGGAGTCCCCCCAAATTTCATTTTTTGACCTACCCCCCTGCTTCCATTTTGTCCCTGGCTGGGAAGAGGGGGTTAATTGGAAGCGGATGGGGGGGGGGGGGGTTCTGAAGGATTGCCTCCCCCCATACCTACCTGTGCACCCTTGCACACCCGTAAAATGGAATTCAAGGAGGGGGAGGTGGTTCTACCTGCAAAAAATGCAACAAGTTGCATCTCCCCCCCAGGGTCTGAAAACCTACCTTGCGCCCCCCCCCCCCCCTGTCCCCCCCCAACCCCTCATAATCCCTCATATTCCATTTTCGAGCGGGGGGGGGGGATGCTGGTGTTGAAAGGAAACTGCACAAGATCCAATTTTGGAACCATGTTTGGGCGTCCAAATCCTCCAAGTCGCGTGTCAATCTGAATTCATCGGAATTAGAAGCGACTAGGGGGACTTCATCCTGGGTGGAATCGCTTGTTTTACCCACCACCAACATCGGTCGCACAGTAAGTAGTGCAAATGATCTGCCTGCACCCCGACCGATCGATTCACCAGTCACGTCTTACTGGATTCGACAACGTTCGTGGCACTAGAGTAGGGCCCACCTGTTGAAGCATGAACAAACAAGCCTCTTTTTGGGCAGCAACTCCTTGTGTTATTGCCAAAGGGCAGTTTAGCAGTACGTGCTTCAGTGAGTCCCTTTACCCGCATAGGTCACCAAGGGACCTACCCTAGCACAAGAAGCAAAACGACTGGTTGCCTCGCAACCATCGGCTTATCTGGTCTCGAGCCCACTTGGGTGGATAGGCCAAAACCCAACTGTTTTGCCACTAAAGTGGCAATACCAAAAGTACAAGCGAGTTCGCCCAAAAAAAACGAGCTCTGAGGGTGGAACCCACTCACCAACTTCGGCCAAATATCCCTCGGTTCCCGCACCCAGCCGGCGAGCTTATGGCACTTCTCCAGCTGCACTTGCCGCTCCGGGTCTTCCGGGCCTGGCGAACAAAAACGCTCTGGAACCCATATCAGAGACCCCTAACTTTCCGGCTGTTGGGGAAAAAACTGAAAGACTAGACCTAGCATTCGAGAGGGTTTTCAAGGGTTTGCAGGGGTCAAAGAGCCTCCGGGGGGGGGGGGGGGGGTGATTTACCATCCCTGGTTGGTTTCTTTGAGCTCAAACATGGGACGATACCGCAGTCATGTTGTACGTTTCTCATGTGCTGTTTAGCCATGAGACACTTCCTCTTGCTTTCCCTTTAAAACCACAAAATAAGCACCCTCATCCTCATGTCCACCAACATGTAATCCACTGGGCGCATCTTGAAGGAATCATGGTCTCGGACCCCGAAACGTCAGGTTCCATGTCAGATGCCATGAGAGGACTGGACCACTTAGCCATGGGTCAAAATCCAAATCGTACCCCCAGTGAACATCCCCATCCCCACTAAAATAGGAAGCCTAAACTGGGTGGTGAATTCACCTACCCCAAAATATCCAAATCCCCACCAAAATAGGAAGCCTAAACTGGGTGGTGAATTCACCTGCCCCAAAATATCCCAATCCCCACTAAAATAGGAAGCCTAAACTGGGTGGTGAATTCACCTACCCCAAAATATCCAAATCCCCACCAAAATAGGAAGCCTAAACTGGGTGGTGAATTCACCTGCCCCAAAATATCCCAATCCCCACTAAAATAGGAAGCCTAAACTGGGTGGTGAATTCACCTACCCCAAAATATCCAAATCCCCACCAAAATAGGAAGCCTAAACTGGGTGGTGAATTCACCTGCCCCAAAATATCCCAATCCCCACTAAAATAGGAAGCCTAAACTGGGTGGTGAATTCACCTACCCCAAAATATCCAAATCCCCACCAAAATAGGAAGCCTAAACTGGGTGGTGAATTCACCTGCCCCAAAATATCCCAATCCCCACTAAAATAGGAAGCCTAAACTGGGTGGTGAATTCACCTACCCCAAAATATCCCAATCCCCACTAAAATAGGAAGCCTAAACTGGGTGGTGAATTCACCTACCCCAAAATATCCCAATCCCCACTAAAATAGGAAGCCTAAACTGGGTGGTGAATTCACCTACCCCAAAATATCCAAATCCCCACTAAAATAGGAAGCCTAAACTGGGTGGTCAATTCACCTACCCCAAAAAATCCCAATCCCCACTAGAATAGGAAGCCTAAAATGGGTGGTGAATTCGCCTACCCCAAAATATCCCAATCCCCACTAAAATAGGAAGCCTAAACTGGGTGGTGAATTCACCTACCCCAAAATATCCCAATCCCCACTAAAATAGGAAGCCTAAACTGGGTGGTGAAGTCACCTACCCCAAAATATCCCGATCCCCACTAAAATAGGAAGCCTAAACTGGGTGGTGAATTCACCTACCCCAAATATCCCAATCCCCACTAAAATAGGAAGCCTAAACTGGGTGGTAAATTCACCTGCCCCAACATATCCCAATCCCCACTAAAATAGGAAGCCTAAACTGGGTGGTGAATTCACCTACCCCAAAATATCCAAATCCCCACTAAAATAGGAAGCCTAAACTGGGTGGTCAATTCACCTACCCCAAAAAATCCCAATCCCCACTAGAATAGGAAGCCTAAAATGGGTGGTGAATTCGCCTACCCCAAAATATCCCAATCCCCACTAAAATAGGAAGCCTAAACTGGGTGGTGAATTCACCTACCCCAAAATATCCCAATCCCCACTAAAATAGGAAGCCTAAACTGGGTGGTGAATTTCACCTACCCCACAATATCCCAATCCCCACTAAAATAGGAAGCCTAAACTGGGTGGTGACTTCGCCTACCCCAAAATATCCCAATCCCCACTAAAATAGGAAGCCTAAACTGGGTGGTGAATTCACCTACCCCAAAATATCCCAATCCCCACTAAAATAGGAAGCCTAAACTGGGTGGTGAATTCACCTACCCCAAAATATCCCAATCCCCACTAAAATAGGAAGCCTAAACTGGGTGGTGAAGTCACCTACCCCAAAAGATCCCAATCCCCACTAAAATAGGAAGCCTAAACTGGGTGGTCACCTGCCCCAAAATATCCCAATCCCCACTAAAATAGGAAGCCTAAACTGGGTGGTGAATTCACCTGCCCCAAAATATCCCAATCCCCACTAAAATAGGAAGCCTAAACTGGGTGGTGAATTCACTTACCCCAAAATATCCCAATCCACACTAAACTAGGAAGCCTAAAATGGGTGGTGAATTTGCCTACCGCAAAATATCCCAATCCCCACTAAAATAGGAAGCCTAAACTGGGTGGTGAATTCACCTACCCCAAATATCCCAATCCCCACTAAAATAGGAAGCCTAAACTGGGTGGTGAATTCACCTACCCCAAAATATCCCAATCCCTACTAAAATAGGAAGCCTAAAATGGATGGTGAATTCGCCTACCAAAATGGTATCCCGAAACCGTTTTGACAACTGCCACTTGGGCCCGGCCGTAGGTGGCATTGATCAGATCCAGGGCCTCGCTTGTGCGCACCTGGCGGATCGGAGCTTCCACGAAAAAAGGGGAAAACACAACGCGTTTGAGAGACCAGAACCAGCGCGGTTCCCTGTTTTTTGGGTGATTTCTTGTCAGGCATCCATTTGTTTGGCTTTGAGGGTCGGCACCCTTCCTAGGGCCTGAGTTGGGTAGAAAAGCCAAAGGAAACCACTCATTTGGGCAATGTATGCCCGATCGGCCCGATTTTCCACGCTTGTGTGTTGATCATCTTTTAGAGGCCCAAGAAGTACTACTTTCCACGGCCCCCTTTTCTGGACGATTGCAGTCTGATTTGTTTCGAGAGGAGCGATCCCTGTTTTCTTCATCCCGGGTGAGCTCGTGTAGGCAAGACTCGCCATGAAATGGGGGCAGTCCATACAAAAACGCCTCAAATGTAAGCTTGCTTGGCTAGAGCCGCGAAAAAGTAGGGCAACTGAGTGTTAGTCATGCGCAGGGGCCAATCTTGCCACCCCGGTCCAACATGTTGGGTTGCCCAACCACCCTCCTTGAGGTGCTGTGTGATTCCTTTGTATCTTTTTTCCTAGACATGGAGTGGCCGGCGGAGAGACAAAGGACAAACACCCTTCTTGAGTGGTTGATCTTGCAGGGAAGCCCATCCAAAAGAAAGGAAAAGGAAACCACTGCAGCTCCAGGTTTTGTTCAAGTTGTCCATAGAGCGTGTCCAGAACTAGGGAGGGGCTTCTCTGAAAATGTTAAGAGCGTCCTTTTCGTTTCCTGAAGCCCGTTCCAATTTGGGGTGCCCCAATCGTGGATTTTCGGGTTTCAACACGAGGCAAACGCTAACCCGTCCAAAATCCAAAGGTTGAACAAAATCTGAAGCCCGGGCCCCGTAGTTTCAACCCTCCCCTGGACTCCCAACATCGCCTGAGCAAGCAGCTGCTCCACCTTCCGTGCAAAGCGGGGACGGACCCGCCCCAAGCGGTGGAACAAGGAGGTTGACGTTCCCAACCCGTAGATTAGCCCAAAACAGGCCTATGTTTTCCCACCAAAATGGTCCCCAACAGTGACTTAGGTCCAGAAACTGGGGAGGTGAGTTTAGGCATGGACATGAGAAAAAACAGATCTCAAGGGTGCCGCTGAACTCCTGCGTATGAGCGGCAAACTAGTTTCTATCATGATTCTAATCCCTCGGTGGCTTCAAATTGGTTTCATAGTATCCGACAACCTCGTGCTAATTCTGCAAGCTCTTATTGTACCCCCACACTGACGGTTCACTGGGGGTTGGCGGGGTTGGGGGGGGGAAACATATCTTGGCTGACTTTCAGACCATCCAAGTGAGTTGACATCAGTCTCAAGAACCCCCTTAAGGCACCTCTCCGACTGGCGAGAAGCCACATAGGGTGAACTAAAATTCTGCCAGCTGAAAACCGAAGAAGGAAAAAAGTAAAGGCCCCCGGCTTGGGTACATCTCCAAATATACACTCTTTGTTGATGTGTCAAGGTTTTCAACTGACCTCGCGCCCGGAAGAAAACAAGCAGGCGTCCTGAAACGTCGCCCCCCAAAACTGCAGCATTCAAATTGGTTAACTTTCAAAATGAGCAGTAGACAGCAATGTCGAAACCGTGAGTACAGGTTTGAGTGTGGGAACCCTTCTGCGGACATCACTTTCATAATGGTTGATGTCCACTGACCCATAGCCATAGTATGGGGCTGTCTCCAAGTCTCTGAATTTTGGAACTGCCAGCATGGGCTTGTCCCTCTGGTCTCCTGTTTAGACAATGGCGTTTCAGAATCCCAACAAAACAACATGCTCAAATTCGCTGACCCGTTCTCCAAAAGGGGAGGCGCACGGGAAGGGTGCTTCAAATGTCACTCGAGTCGAAGCACATCACCATCATCATCATCATCAACAACAACAACATCCTCATCACCATCATCATTGTCAACACTGTATTCTACGCAGAATTCAAAAGTCACGTTAGGCCCTGGGGTGGTTGGTGAGGGTCTGTTCAAGTCTGTTCACTTCCCCAGCATCACCTGTGATGTTTTGCTTATATATAGAGTTCAAGTGTCACATTGTGTGCCTTTCCCATGGACACGGGTCAATTAGAAAGTCGCCTGGGTTGTGCGGTTGAACTTGCAAGCCCCCGCTGTCCCTCAATGAACCTTGACGACTCCACGTTTGCGCTGCAGCCCTGTTATCAGTTTGCTAGGGCCATCAGGGGTTGGCCGGAACCGAGCGGCCCATAAGAAAGAGCTTGCCGGCTCAAAGGGTACCGAATCAAAGAAAAACACAGACATGAATGAGTCATGGTCAAGACTCCGAATCTGTGAATGGTCATGGCTCTCTTCCCAAGCATGCGCATCGTTTGTGGCAAAGTCTACTTCAGCTTTTGGCCCCAAGCAAACATCATATGCTTGAGTCCGGTCCATAGGTAGTAACACTTAAAATGCAAGATCATTTAGGACCAGAGACCTTAGCCTGTGCGAACATGTTTTTCACCACCTGCACCTTTTCCCGCGCGCCTGCTGCTGGAAGGGGATAGGCGTGAGGCAGGTGACAGAGGTCTCAGCAGCCACCAGGATCCGGCCTTCGCCTCGCGAAGGAAGCCTTTCCCACTGACCAAGTTGCCATTCTTTAGGTACCCAGGTGTGTTATGCATGTCTTCTTATTCTTCTTATAGGGTACCCCCCAACATGGTGGCGTTCCTTTCGATGTCCCTTTAGAACCCAACCAAAAAGGGGTCCCCAACAAACGACACACCATACCTCTAGGTTTTTTTAAACCCTGGTTGCCCCTGGCTACTACAATGGCTTGACTGGAAGTACGCTCGGGCAACCTTGGATCTCGCACCCTGAAACGGGCCCCTTGAGAAGAGGACAAACAAGAAGTTGGAAACAATTCATGGGAAGGAACCCTGACCAAGGGCAATTTGTGGCTGTGAACTCCAAAAAGTATCAACTTATCCCATGATTCAAACTGAGGGGCCACAAAATGGCCCGTGTTCTCTTTGGGTTTGCCTTTGAAATCAACTCATTCCATGAGTCGCACCATTTGAGTGGACAACAAAAAGTTTGGAGTGCTTATTGGCCAATCCTCAGGAAGAGAGCCAACCAAAAGGGGGTAAACCAACGAAACCTTAGTCTTCCAACTCTTGTTGTCCTCCTCTAAAGTTCAGAATCGGCAGGGCCGGTTTCAGGGTGGAAGATCAAGGTTGCCTCGGCGTGCTTCCCCAAACCATCAATCCAAACCAGCAATGACGCAATGAAGGGTCGGCTGATTTAATAAATACCGAAGGTGTCCTTGCACCAACAAGCGAGACTCATTCGAGTCCTAAAACATGGTTTGGTTTTGTAACTGTAGACGTGCTGAAACTCCAAATGAGATTTCTCAAAAAACACGCGTCTTGTTTGGGAGTCGCCAAAATTGGACAGCGAGGGTGTTTCCCACTTTTTCCATTCGGGAAATCCAGGAGACGGTGAAAAAGTCGCATTATCATTGTCCCTTGAGTTCAAAAAGTAAAGCACTACTAGTTTTGCTGGGTGGGGAAACCTTTGCTTAGGTTAGTCCGGCGACAAGGAGCGAGCACGACAGGCAAATTGGGCTAGGCTTGCCTGCCCGCCATTTAGGCCAATCTTGTAGGGTCAAAGTTCGACCATTCTTGTCAGGGATCCTTCTTTTCAGAAACCATGATTGGACATAGGCGAAAGGGCTGAACAAACACCTGATGCGTTAAACGACAAAGCTACCAGCACTCCATCGACAGGGTTGCTCTCGCTGAGCACCATCACACGGGCAGAAACTTGGTCCCTCGAAAAGAAGGAATCAACAAGTACCTATGTTCTACCGTTGCAGCTTGGGTATGGTTCAAAGGGGATCCTAATCATGGTGGCTGTCCGAGTTTCTCCCTGTAAACCAAAGTGAACAGGTCCCTTCCCTGTAAACCAAAGTGAGCAAGTCCCTTAAATACAAACACGCGCGCACACACACACACTTATGGTTTCGAATGGTCTCGAGGTGTTGGGCAACCCTACTAACCTTTCAGTTTACCAGCCCGAGCAGGGTGTCAACTGGACAACACAGTGACGGCACATCGGATGAAGCAATTCAAGATCCTGAAGCGGGCAGGATACCGGATACCAAGCAAGGAGGTTTCGTTTCAGCTAGGGCTGCTTGGACCCGCTAAATGACAAGGCAAGACCTGCTGCGCAGCTACTAGCACTGGCAGGTGTACATTTGGGTCCCACAGCTGGTTTGAAAGTGAATGGAGCCCTGATTGCTGCTTCGGTCTCCCACGCATGGGTACTTCTCCTTGCCTTGTGCGGTTAATGGGGGTCTCATCAGGGTTGAGATTCACGTTCCAGCGTTTGTCTGTCGGCAAGAAAGGGACTCTAAAGCGGGTCCAGCACTTTCGGGGTGAACGCTGCTTTTCCAGGTGATACTCTGGATCGTTGTTGCAGGGAAGACCTGCCCGACGCGAGCCGACTGAATTTGACTAACCGCCACATCGCAGCATGGTTGTGGAAAATGGCAATTTTCGGGGAGGCCAACGTGCGATTCCCATCCCTATACCTGACATCACCAAAAAGTACCGGCCTAAAGATCGAAACCCAGGTTTCCATAACTGTGCTTCGCAGTCTTCATCTGGGACGCTGGCTAGCGTGGCAGACGGCCATCATCGTGCCCTGGCGTCATCTTCGGCTCAGTTGGGCAACGGAATCTGTGGAACTTCAAACGCCAGAATGAAATCTCGAATTTGAGACACATCAAGTACGTAGGCCCTCGTGAAAGTAAAGTGTCCGATGTTGAAGCCTGATGATGCTTCAACTGTTGAGGTGCTTCTCCATGAGAGGGTCAGCTGGCCAGGAGAGTGCCTATCCATTGATTTCAGCCCTAAGCTTGTGATGTTGATTCCAGTACCGCAAGCCGCCAGGAAAAGGCGGGATATATATATATATATAACCAATGTGTGAAGGTCCTATGCTTCATGCTCGCTTGGGGGTCGTTGGGAGTTAAGGGCAATTGCATAGTGCAAACTACCCTCTCAGATAGACGCTGTGGATGGACAAAATCCACACAGTACCAGTTGAAACACTTATGAATACTGGTTTATTAACCACTGGTAACCACCCAGCAACTTGTGCTTGTGGATTTGTCCACATGTTGCCTCCAGCGAAAAGCCCCGAAGCCTGCCTCCAGGGTAAGGGTCTGACCTGAGACTCCAACGCCCAAAGCGCGGAGGGGGGGGGGGGGTATTTCTTGGGCCCGCCCTGAAAACCAACCCCAAGCTGCGCGCGCCCATGTCGGCCATGGAGATTGACGCCTCTACGTTGCCACCGGAGGGAGGCTCCTTCAATTGAACAGGAGACCAAGAAGAGCAATTGGGTCGTGTTGGCTCCCTTCAAGCATTTTGGCTGTTTTTGACAGCCTGAAAACAGTTGTCCATTTGATGCCAGTTCGCAATGACATGAACTTTCTGTCAGTCAGTTGCCAATGGCGAAAAAGCTGCACGCTGACATCATCATCACGCGCTCCAAAATTCAATGCCTATCTGACGAAGGCCACACTTGGAGGGCCTGAAGTAGTAGAGCACGTTACCTCATTGATGGAATCCATGCCGTGAGCATCGGCAAAACACCCTTTGGAACAGTCTTGCGTGTTCAAAAATGCAACACACAGCATCCAACACCTCGGTTCTGCCAAACGGTTTCTGGGATGGGACTCGCAAAACCGGAGCCACATTAGATATGCCCAACCAGATATATCAACTCCAGTTTATGAATAGGGGGGTGTCCAGGGGTTTAGTCGGGAATCGTCACTTTCCAAGGAACAGGACGCATTGATTAATCCGGAGTTCCCACTACCCTGAAAAAACAAACAAAAAGACACCTCCCATATCCATATCCTTTCGGTTTCCTTTTGCCCCATTCGCGGATTGGACATTTAGCACACAGTTGCCCCCCCCCCCATTGGCGATTTAGAACCCAGCTTTCCCGATCTATGGTTAGCAAACAGTCCCCCATAGAATTGAAGTTCCGACTCGAACTTATCATCCGGCACGGGTTGTCACTGACCACAAGCCACAAACCTTACTGTATTGGTTGTTTCTGGCTTCTCTTTAAAACAACTCCAGATAGGCAACCAACTCGTTTTCTAGCCGCGACCCGACCGAGCGCTGAGCACTTCTTCTGATCCGCGAAGATGTCCAGCTGCGCCAGGCCGCCAGCGCTAGAGGCCCCGAAGACCTAAAGTCCCGCTCCGGCTCCGCTCCGGCTTGGGATCCGGTGGCCTTCCCCAGCTCCAGTTACCTTCCCGTGGGTCAAAATCCAAATCGGTTAGACCCCAGACATCCGATTCAACCCAACCACAAAAATAGGAAGCCTAAAATGGGTGGTGAATTCACCTACCAGAATGGGATCCCATTGGTTTTGACCCACAGCCACCTCTCTACACGCCAGTATTCTGACTGGGCGTCTGCGGTAGCCTTTGGTTTCCCTAAAGCCCAGTGCTTCCAGGCGTTTTGCCATTCTGATAGTAACGGTAGTAAGGGGAAGGCACGATGTTAAACCTGGTAGCCATACTGTAGTGGGAACTGGAAGCAGAGCATCTGGGTATGTGACAAGATTGGAATAGGGACCGGGACCCAAAAATGGCTTCGGCTGTCGTTGCTAAACCAAACTAAAAGGGTACCAACCAAAAAAACACACGCCCTGGTCTCCCAATGAGTAGTTTCCCCTCTGGTTTTGTTCCAGACCCAACCACCAAAAACGGGTACCCATGGGTGAATGTGTTTTCGAGGGTATCCATTTGGGGTAGGTTGAACCGGACAAAGGGAAACCTCTCATCCTTCGGGAGGTTCAAACAATTTGAAGACAAACATATAACATCAACCAAAAGATCGCTCACTTGAACTTGACCTTTCCAGAACATGATGCTTGAAACCGCCAAGGCATGTTTTGAGGGTACCCTTGTTGAGTGTTTGGCTTGTTTTAAGGATAGCTCAAGGGACACCTGCCGTTCTGCGGGTCTGGTTTGTGTATATCAGGGAAGGAGTCGTTCCAGCCTTCTTCATGCCCCTGCG
Organism: Effrenium voratum; assembly: GCA_963377175.1. Lineage (NCBI taxonomy): Eukaryota > Dinophyceae > Suessiales > Symbiodiniaceae > Effrenium > Effrenium voratum. The sequence continues at coordinate 479,570 of CAUJNA010003838.1, read as the reverse complement.
CTGCTTCCGTTGTAAGTGCCTCCCTCCGCCCTATGTGCTGATATGGGAGGTCAATGTCCAAAGGAAATACGGGCAAACCCTTCACTTCAACCTCACTTGCTTGCAGAGGCTGGGAAATCACTGGGAAAAGGCGGGCGTGTCTTGTTTTGAGGGTACAATGTTTGGTTGGTTTTAAAGGGAAACCAATGTGAAACCTCACATTTGGGGGGCCCCCTATTATCGACACACCCTAAAGGTTTGATGCGTGCTACTAGATGTTCCATGAAACCAGGGAGTGGAACCTACTAAACTGGACAATACTGGTTTCGGGAACTTCAGTGAAAAGCACGTCGGAATGATAGAATTCCAGCCCCAGAGCCAAGCCTGCGGGCCCATCGGGCCCACGCGGGGATCCGTCAGTGCGCCTTCCCGCGCTTCGCACTTTTCCTTCCATCCGCTGTGAAGCTAAGGCTGGACCAGTTGGAAGGTCCTTGATTTCCAGGGTGTCCAAAATGGGAACCCGACGTTAGCGTGTGCTTAAGCTTGGCAACTTGGCACATCTGGGGTCCGTAAAAAGTGTTGAAAGCGAAAGCCGAAGGACCCGAGCACTTTTTGGGTCCACCTTGCTTTTGGAAACCCATTGCGGCCCATTGCTCCGGGTGCTTGCTGTTGCGGAGCAAGGCAACCACCTTCCACGGCAGAGCGGATTGTGCGGAGGACCTCCCCAAACTGGGTGGCCCCCCTTTGATGTGCTTTCATAAAACAACTGGACGTACCATCATCAGGGTTGCTCCCACACGGATCCCGATCGGTACAAGTTGCTAGAACTATGGCTTCTAGAATCTCTAGTAACGCGAGAAGGACACCGTTCACCCATGTCCTTCCAGTGCTTGGTTCTCCGGTCCGTTCGGAGCAACCCTGGTAAAGATTGCAAACACTCCCGCGGAAGGTCGAGGTGAGAACGTCTCAATCCATTGCGGCTCCCCATTTTGGATGGAGCCGTGTGCGCTTTTGCGCGATCACGTTCCAACAATCACAGAGCAGTGTCCAAAGGCTTCCAGGATTGTCAATGATGGTTGCCTTTGGTCAGGTATGAAGTCAGGCAGAAAAGGACCCCCTATAGGAAACGGATTTGGCTCCACTGCTCTGGCGTTCTCTCTGGGCGCTGCGCGAATCGCTCACCCTCACATGTGGAGGTCCGACCGGTCTGACTGCAAAGATGGCCTCAGCGATAAGGGGCTCTACCCACAACATGTAAAGAATCAAGCGGACCTCTGTTTGTGGCTGGCCGATGACTACCCTAAGTGAAGTTTCAGGTATGGTGAGTAGCAGTCAGCTAGCATACCCAACTCAATAGGTACAGTTTGCCCATGTTTGGAGATTTCAGCCAAGGGAGGGGCGGGGGGGGGGGTGGGCACACTTGTGTTTCCATGTGCTACCTGATTGTTACACACTCATAACTAATGCTGTAAACCAGTGCCATGTTGAATCAAACTGCAAGGACACCTTTCCAAGCACTTTTTTGTGATACCGAGTGGCAATCCAATCCCCACAACCCCCCAAAATGGCTATCAATAGGCAAAGATATGTTGCCCTGTGGCCATCGAGGGTGTCGCCCCCACGACTTTGATCCCAGTGCTTGGCGTTCTGCCACTCACTACAGTAGGTAACCTTTCGGTATGGCTACCAGATTTCACATCACTTCCCCTGGTTACCTGCTAATGTAGTGGCAACGTGCCAGGCCAAAAACCAGTGGCTGCCGATGCGGCGATGCGGACTTCCCAACTCAGGCGCTTGCCGCTGGACGTGACTCACTCTGGGCGGAATTTGGCACCCAGGGCACCGTTGACACAAAAACTTCAGGTGCCCGGGTCCCAAGGTCGGATTCTGTTCCACATGGAAGCTACAAGTTGCCTGGAATTCACGTCCGTTGTGGAGGTCCCAAACATGGTTGCTTTCTGTTGGTTTCCCTTAAAGCCAATCCCAAAAAGGGTTCCCTCAAAAAGGCACACCCCCAAATCGAGGGAGGACCCACCTGCGGTGTAGCCAAGAGGCAGTGCCCAGGTCTGTCGAAGGCGTGCCAGCAACTTCTCGGCCGGCTCCTGTGGAGGTCGTAGACGTCGACTTGCCCAACGGGTGTGTGGGGGGGGGCTTTCCCGATATTGGGTAGAATATGGGTGGGTCTTTTGTGGATTTAGGATTAACCAATGGCTTTCCTTTTGCATTATTTGCCTTTGAACCTGAAAGGGGTACACTCAAAATAGCATCTCGCAAACCTAGAAACATAAGGCTACATGAGACCAACACAGGGACCCTAACGGGTTGAAAGATCGGGCTGGACGAAGCTAGTAAAACCAACAACTTTTAGGCCGAGGACTACAACAGTATTGCTAGGGGATGGGACAGCAAGAAAAGGACACTTCATTGAGATCGCAAGCTCCGATGAGGTTGCCACGCCCAAACAGTTCTTCTTACTTGGCTGGCATTTCGGATTGAGCTGGACACTAGAGGTTGGGCGACGCCTGCGGGTCCACGGAACTCATTCGATCAGTCGGGTCTTGCCTTCAACTGTGTTGTAGAGGGTGTGTCTAGTCATTTTAGAGGGTAGCATGGGTGGCATCACTCAGTGGACCCAGATTGTCTTTTTTGTGGGCACCCTTTGTTTGGTGCTTTTAAAGGGAAACCAAAAGGACGACCACCATTTTGGGGCCTAAAAATGCACAACCCCTTAGAAATGAAATCTCTTCTAATCAAATGCAAAGCGCAATTCAACGCGGGAATTCCCGCAAACGCTCTTTCTCGGCTTGGAGTTCGGGCTGAGACCAGAACAGGCCATTCAGGGAGATTCCATTTGCTGTATGGTAACCAGGGAGACCCACCCTTGAAAAGCTACTAGGATAATAAATGTGCTGGTTACCTCAAGTGGTTTATTCATGTTGCTGCTCTTGCCAACCAAAAAGGATATGTTTGGTTTGATTCTGAACTATATTTCTCGAAACAGAAGATGCGAAACAAGTGAGAACACAATTTTCCTTCATTTCAAGCATGCTTCTTTCAAACACAAGCCCTTTCCAGCTGGGGTTTTGGTAGCTTTCTGGAAACCACTCCCTCGCACTAAGGATTAAATTTGAACAACCCATACAATCGCAAGACCTCCAAAATCCATACCCGAAAATGCATGCCCTTGAACAAGCCACATGGAGGAAACCATTCCATTCTGCTGCACTCGTAGATAGCCGGCCCCTCTCACACCTAACCGGCTGTCGAGCTCCTTGGTGCTCTGTGCCAAAAAAATCGAGACGCGCTTCAGGGCCACCTTGACGCACTTTCGGAACCTCGTGCCGAAGGCGTCTCGCGGTTGCCCCACACTTGGTGGCTTCCCTCTGGCATCCAACAAAGAGGGTTCCTTTCCAAACAGGACCTGCCACTCACATGCCGAAAAAGAAGATTGGCAGCAAGGAGGCAGATCCACAGCAAACAAGCCCTCCTGCGCATGTTCAATAAACTGTGTGTTGAGCAGAACGGGCAATAACAGAACCAGGAGTGAACATTGATGTGAGACTGACACGGTCGAAATGGCCTGAGGAAAATGGTCGACTGGGACCCTACCCCATTTGAAGGTTCCAATTGAAGGTTCCGTGGCGACGTGAGAACAGTGAAATTTCCCTCGATAAATAAAACAAGAACTGCTGCAAGATCTAAGGACCAAATACAATGTGTGCCATGGTCAAAAATCCTGTGAATCCTGGCCATGGTTCCGTCAGGAGGAACCCTAGTTGACGGTCCTGCTAACGGACCCATGACCATAAGTAAGTATGTATTTTGACCGTGGCACATGGGAGGTTCTTACAATTAGGGAACCCCCTCCAGTTTGCTGCTTTCCTGTTGGTTCCTTTCAATGCAACAAGAGATTTGAGAAACATACGTCCTCCTGGCCATGGTCCCACCAGAGCCAAGCAACAAATGACTGTCGAACCAACCCAAACACCAGGGTTCACCGTTTGACCATTTGACCTTTTGGCGCCTTTTGATATCCTAAGTAGCGCAGTAACCAGCGGAATGGTGAGGTTTATTTGTCTAACATTGAAGATATTCAGGGGGTTCTTTACTCATGTCAATGTACACGCAATGTACTGTACATAAATATATTTGGGTTTGCTTCAAACGGTGAACCAAATGGCTTTCTGTGTGGTTTTCCCTCCAAACCCCCAAAAGGGTACTCTTAAACAAAGACACACCCATTGCCTGTGGGTCAAAACCAATGGTACCATTTTGGGGTAGGTGCACCACCCATGTTAGTCTATGTTGCTGGGGATTTGGATGTTCACTGGCGGGTAACCGGGATTTTGACCCATGGCCATTACGAAGCTCGGCAATCAGACTTTGAACTCACGTCATCGCATGTAAGTCCCGCGCTCCAAGACGGAGTAATGCTTTGTGCACCATTCCTGCCACGGAGAGGGGGAAGTTAAGACGCCAGCAAAAAGCGCTTCTGGCCAAAGGGGGTCGTGGATTGGCCCAAAAGAGACTGAGCTTTTTGTTTCCCACTAGAATGGTCTTTCAAAAAAGTATAAACTAGTATCAAGTCCACAAACTCGACCGGTTCGATCGGCACAAGGGCAAACATTGGGCCCCTGGGCTAAAGGAAACTGCATCTCTACCCGCCAAGCCCGAGGCTCAGCACCCCCGACAAATGGGCACGCAGCTCAAATTGAAAAAATGGGAACCTCCGGGTAAGGGACCTTCAAGTTGTTTGCCTGCACTCCGAAACTGCGAGCTCATTCTGATAATTGACTAGATGCTTGTTGACAAGACACATGGGTCAATGACGCCCGTTTTTGAAGGCACCCTTTTTGGGGTGGGTTTGAAGGGAAGCCACAAAGCATCACCTAGCCCTACTCCAAATACCGGTTGCTTTAAGGGAATATCTTTGGACAGCCAGGTTTTTGGCAGGTAAACACCTCCCTTTTAGTCAGGTACGTCGAACCCTACAAAAAGTGGGTATCTGGAATGGAGCATATTCGCCCCCCTCCCCCCCTGCTGCTCGGTAAGTTTGACTACCCCAGGCTGACAAGGCCATCCTTACATTCCTATCGTGTCCCAATTCGCAAGCGTGCGAAGTGCGAATCGAGCTCCCAAAGTCAACACCTCACGACAAAGTCCAACCCATCTGGCAAACAAACTAGGTTGAAGCAACCGGCCCCATGCCCGTTGTTCAAACACTACCCAGTGGATCCCCGTTGTCACTATAGTAGGTACGAGTAACGATGATTGTCCTTTTGGTTTTCAAAGGGTGGTTCCTTTGGGTACCTACCATACAGGTAAATGGATCCACTGGGATAGTGATGTAAAAATGTCTCAACAGTAAGTTGGCTGTCTGGTCCAAACCAAAGGGGAAAGCGGCCCTTGGATGCTCCTAAGTTCCAAGCTTCATCTACCCATTCGGTTTTCAGGTCACCTAAAAAACGTTGGCCCGCATACGTTGCTGGGCAACCCACCACCGAAGGGATGAGAAGCCCCCACCCTAAAACGTTGTCTTCCTTTCGGATCTCGGCTTCCCTTGCCAAAGGCTCTGAGGCTCTGGAAAGCAAGCTGCTGGTTCCGGCGCAGAAAAGCCCTAGGCACCCTCACTTGAGATGTGCCCCGAGTCTCTCAAACAAAAAAATGGTCCATTTTGAGCAAACCTGACGGACCTGGCTGAGGGAAATCCGATTGAAAAAATAAGCTCAGGTGATATCCCCAACAGCATGCGGTGCTCCTTTTAGTGCTTGCACCACCCCGCAGCCCTCGCAGAAACTCGTGGAACCCTCGTGGAACCCTGGTGGAACTCTCGGGGAACCTTGCCTCAGGGGCGCCCCGGACCACCCCGGAGCCTATCTGGGCTGAGACCCCAAAGCTTGCAGCACCACCTAGTCCTGGCAAATAACAGTCAAGGGGCTGTCCTTGTTCCTCTTTGGAATGCTGAGTTGGCCTCCGCTTCGTTTATCCTCCGGATCAAGTCAGATCCGTGCGTGCCCGAAGCGTGCCTCATGCATCGCGGTGACGGCAGCAGCGCAAAGAATCAAGTACGTCTCAGGCCTCGATCGCGGCATCTGTTGAGTTCACAACGAAACCCAAGCCGCCAACATCGAGGGTTGCCTTTTCTTTGTTCAGTTTGGCTCAACATAGATGGGCTCCAGTGGTGTCAGTTTGGCAAAAAACACGTGGCGGGCCCTACGCGCAAGGCCTCAGTGCACACCAATAACCCCACCAATTAGCCTTCTGTGGATCTCTTTGTCTCTCTCTCGCTCTTCTCTCTCTCTCTCTCTCTCTCTCTCTCGCTCGCTCCCTCCCTTGCCTCCCTCGCCCTCTCCCTCTCCCGCGCGCTCTCCACTTCTCTTTTTGTCTCCTTCTCTCTTTCTCTTTTTCTCTTGTTTTCTTTCTCTCTTTGGCTCCTTCTCTCTGGATCTCTCTCTCTCTTTGGCTCTTTCTCTCTGGATCTCTTTCTCTCTTTCTCTTTTTTCCTCTCCCTCTCTCTCGTTGTCCTTTGAATTGCCATTGAGCGGATATTTTCAATAATGTAGCTTCAATGGACCCAAGTGGCATGCAATCACTCAGGTACTAACTGACTGCAAGAACTCCAGGCACGGCTGCGGAAATCCCATCCCTGTCAGAATCCCTGTAGGATATGAGCCCCTGTCAAAATACCTTGTTGCCCGTAAAGGAGGGGGACATGGGAATTGTGGTGAGTCGGCCTGGTTCGGGGTGGGAGCTTGAGTGAGTTCTGTCATTCTGTCCCTCTCAAACGGAGCACAGACTAATTACAGGATTTTCACACCGAACCTCAATTTGAAAAGATACTAAGAGTACTAAAGGCGGAGAACTGGTGGCAACAAAACATTTCGAAATCCTTCTCCCGAAACAGGTCCAAAGCTCAGCAGAGACATGTCCCATCTTGTCTGAGCTCCAGACTCTATGACGCTGAGCTCAGCAAATCTCCGATATTCAAATCCATTGCCTCAGGCCATTCATTCGGCAGACCCACTTCGCGGCTCAGGAACCCTTTCCCTCGGGATCGGCAAAAACAACACCAAATTGTGCAATTGGTCTGAGGGAAATCTAGATCCGATGACTAAGGAACTGACTCACTTGACTTGCACCGGGCTTCTGGATGGAGGTTGGTCCCCCGGTCTTTTCAACCATCACGGTTCTCAAGATTTCTCTAGACTCTTCCCAGGTTTTGGTGGATTTCTGGAACGAAGGATCACTGGAAAGAATAACTGAATAAGAGCCACTTACCACTGAACATCTGAAAGTTGATCAGTTTGACAGGTCTGGGTTCTGGATCTGGGCATTCTGAGCCACCTGCACACATCCTCCGCCTGAACCTGCAACGGCGCGAGTCGCGAGCTGCGAGCCGTGCGTGCTGCCTGTGTTCCACAACCAATATACAGAAAAAAAAAAAAAAAAAACATGAAAACAGTTCATTGGTTTGCAAAAGCCAGGTCCACTGAGGGATTCACGAGCGCCCCGCAACAGTCTATTGGGATATCTTCCGTGTTGGGTTGTAAACAGACCTCACGAGATGTGCAGGCGGCTTCATGAACCTCACGAAGTCATTAATCCCTTTCCCCCTAACACGACTGGAGTTTAGATTGGCTTAGTATTTGTCAATTCTAGTTCAGTAATGCGGAACAGGTTAGCAAGGCCTTTTTTCTGGGCAAGCAGCCCTCTTAATCAACTGTGGGTGAGTCACATACGCAGTGTGGTTAGATACTCCTGTCCCATGAAATCTCATCCGGCTGAATCAGGTATGTCTCAAAAGTACTCAGATTTTATCTACCGAGCTGATGGCCTGGTATTTACCCTCCCAATCAACGAACAATCAGCACACATGGAAGCGCACAGACCGCTTTTGGACAAGATTCCTATGTTTCCCTTTGTGGTTGTGAAGGTCACCTTGAAAGCCTGTGCACCAAACCATGAAGGGCCTCTGTCTGCAACCAACGAGGGTGCATTCCGAATCATCCCCCTGCTCATTTCAGATCGGACATCTGGTCCAACAAAACCGGACACCAACGGTGTAAACTAAGGCAAACAAAGGGAACGAAGGTAGACCTGGTAGGAACCAAGCCTCAGCTTCCCGGCAAGTCTGTCCCATCCCAGCTTAACTCCTTCGAAAGCCAGCAGTTTGGCACAGAGGAAACCTTCAAAAGGTACCAGGAGTGTTCAGCATACTCTACGCAAAACACCGGGTAGTCCTTGTTTCCGATGTCTGAAAAGAAGCCCAAACACCCGGCGCCTGGCGGGAAGATCGCCGATGGTCCAGCATCAACCATTGCGCCCTCGGACATGCCAGACGCGCATGCGGCTTTTAAGCGCCACTCCGATAGCCCTGGCGTTGCAGGAAAACAAAGGTAGAGGTCAGCCCGCCCACGGATGGGAACCGTGGTGGCAAGTCAACCCATCTTCTAGATGGTTGAGACATCTGGGTGTTTCTCGAAACTTGGGAACCCTTTTTGGGATGGTTTCAAGAGGGAAAGCAAAAGGAAACCACCCGCCTGAAGAGGTCGTTTTGAGAAACACCCATCTAGTGTTTAATCATGTCTTCCTTTTGTTCTCCTTCAAACAAAAAGAGGGCGGAAAAAGATGGAACTTTGGATTTGAGCAGTTTCAGTACGTCCCCAAACTAAAAGGAAGAGAGGGTGCCACTGAACGACAATTCCCCAAGTCTACAAGGAAAGTGGCAGCCATAGATGCCGAATTTTGCCACCATAAATATCTTTGGTCTTGGTGCTTTGTTTGTCGAAGAATGAATCAACCTTTAAGGCCTTTAAGAATCTTACAGGATTACAACCGAAAGCTTGATTTCCCACACAAGGGACCCCTCGTTGACCAGAAATTTGTCAAAACTTGTCAATAGACAGCCCAAACAATACAACAACCTGCCCACGTCCAACAAATACATAACAAACATGGGGAGGACCTGTTCTTCGGCCTCTGCTGTCCGGAAGCGCAACGTGCTCTATTTGCCGGGGAGGGGGGGGGGGGGAGGGAACGGCCAGTCATCGGTTCAAAGTAAGCGCCCGGCAACTCGAAGCTGACATTGATAACAGCCTCAGTGCGGAAATGCGTATGACTGTTCCAAACTTGTTGCATTGATGTGTGTGTGCTGCTGGGGTAGGCAGAGCAACGCAGCCAAGCAGCAGCCGCAAAGGGATACCAGAACTCCGGCTCGAGTGTCCTCAGCTTCCAGCGACTTGGCTGAACTTTTAAGGTCCGGTCTGGCTCTAGGGATAACTTGCATCCATTTTGAACCCAGCTCAATCATCCTCCTGTTAAACTACAAAACTGACACTGGGACATCAAGGTGAGTCTTTGGGGAATGGTCTCGAGTCTCGACTGGCCCCAAATGGGGCCACTCCCCAAATATGTTGTGACTCATCCAGATTTCGTCTAATGATTCAAATGCTCGGAGGAGGCCTGGCACCATGTTCCTTGGGTGGACCTCAGTTGCCCACAAAATGGTTGGTTCGCCAAGGGCATGTCCAGGTGTTTTCAGGTGTGAATGCTCACACACCATCAATGTAAGGAGTGTAGCCCGATACATACCACCTAAATAAGAGTGCTGAATTATCGCCATGCCTCAAAAACCCAACCTGAATGTGCCCTATGCATGGGTGCTTTCTTTAAACCCCCTTGTTCTGGCTTCCTGGAACAATACAGTAACCCTTCCAATGCTGGCAACATCTTATCCATGATCTGACAGTCATAGCCAAACCATGCCCTCAGCAAAGGGTGCGCATTTGCAATCGCAGCGTCACTGGGCCATGGCTTTTGGCTAGCTAAGCCAGGTCCAACAGCTTACCTGAGATTCCGCAAAACTAACCTGGAACCTTAAGAACCATATCTGTTCAACTCCGGGGTCAAACCTTCCTGGACTTCTTCTCTGGCTTTGTCCCCGGTTTTGTGGGTCAAGGGCAAAAGTAATAATTCCTTTGCATTTTCAAACGTTTCAATGTTAAATAGTTCCCCTTAACGAACGGAATCTCCTTTCAAACAAATAACCCCACAGAGAACATCATGGGTTCCTTCCTTGAGTTTATAGGGCAGAGCCAAGCTTCTCCTTTGGGGCACCCATCTTGAGCCCGGCGCCCGTTGCCATTGCTTTCCTGCGTGAGCTGAGCGACTCTTTGCCTCGGAGCGGAAGATTTGCTTTCGGGATTGGGAAAGCAAATGCCCCGATAAACAAGCAGGTTGCTTGTTTCGCGGAAGGCCACGGAGCCATTTTTTTTTACCAAATCCCGGACCGGTGACCCTGGGAAAAACGGGTCCTTGGGAAAAGTAGGTTGCTTGTTTCGCGGAAGGCCAAGGAGCCAGTGTTGACCAAATTTCTGATTGGGCTCCTGCTTGTGGTAGTTGATTGTGCAGGTAAACCCCTTCTCAAAAAAGAAACAGGGGAATGCGCCACTGGGGGTGTCTGGGATTGAGAAGGAAACCTGGGCTTGCCCTTCGGACTGTCCAAACGCTGATGGAAATTTACATCATCTGGGCTTGCCGTTGGGCCGAAAATCCGGGCAAATACTCTCCTTTGATTGTTGGAAGCCGACAAGACTTTCCATTTGGGGAAGAAGCTCACCCACCTCCACGATTGTTGGAAGGAGGTTCAGGGAGCTCAAACAAATGTGTTCGTTCTCAAAAAAGGGGCCCATTTATTTCCCTCTCTCGGGTGGACAAAAAGGTTGCAGGAAACGAACAGAAGCAAACAACTCTAACTGCGGGGGACCAACAGCACCGAAGAAAACAAATCGAGATTCGGACCTGCCCCAAAACACGAACTGTCACCACAAAGGGATTACCGCTTCAATCCAACTCCCATCATCCACTGGCGGCACGGAACCGGGAAACCGTTTTCAATGGCCGGCTGGGATTCTTCATGTCAGATAGCTGCTTCTTGCAGTAATGTAGGTACGCCGCGTGTTTCGCCTCGCATGTATCCTACTGGAATCCCCCATATCCCGAACTCTAACCTGTAAAGATCCGCAATCACAATTGGCCTTTGCAAAAACAATGATGTTGACAAAACGACAAAAAAAAGGAGGCATGTAGGAAACTCCGTGCTTTCTGCTTGCTTCAAATATCGTCAGACATCCGGGGACCCTACCAGCTTCTGTCCCGGCCTTGTCCCAAAGAACGCAGGGGCAACTCGGGAAGCCTGTTCGTTTCATGATCCTGAGACATGGACAATTGTACAGTGTTGGTCCCACTGTTTTTGTATCTAGTCAATTTGTGTGCCCCATGTCGGAGAACTAACACCAGTCAGCTCATCTGATTATTCTGCTTCAAAACACGCAAAGCTTGAGTATGGTTTATCCAGACCTCTTGTTGCATCCAACTGTTGGAATGTGTCAAACACGGGATCAAACTAGCGACACAGGTGTGCTTCCTGTTCCATCAGCCAAAAATAATCCAGCGCACAAAGTGACACCTCTGCAGGGTACTGGATAATTCATGCCCCCTTCTGCTATACCAAAGTGGTTGATCGTCATCCAACCATGACTACTTTGTCACTTTACGCAGGGATTCCAACATGGGGCTTTCACAAACAGCTGCAACCACAAGTCTTCCACCACCAAACTTCTTCGCAGACCCCAGTGCCTCATTACTTGGTTGAAAGAAGCGACCCTCAGGTCCCAGAAAGGAGTACATCACCTGAAGCCCGGGGTCTAATACCATTTAGAACGGACAAATCGAACCTTAGACCGCACCCCCGGTGATCCGCTTTGGTTCCTTTGGGCGGCAGGCGCATCCAGCTCGGCCATCCACAGCCTTGGGAGGACAGTTGCGTGTGGTGAAGGGACCGGAAAAGGCGCACGGCGCGATTGAAATTGGGTTGCGGTACCACCCCTTGGGAAGAAAATCGAAGATGGTGGAAAAACTGATGTTGACACTCTGGCAGTAAACCCCCCGCAACACAAAACTAAGACAGGTTTCCTGTTGGTCGCAATATGCACGTGTGGAAGTAATGCGGACCGTACAAACAAATAGATGTGACACACAGAACTTTAAGGGTTGAACCACCAACCACAAGTGGTTGGCGGACATGAATCCCCAGCAAATTGTGATGTCCATCGGGCTCCTGATAAATAACCACACATGCTCATATATGAATTGTGATCCGGAAAACGACATACAACGTGTACCTTTACTCTGACTCTAAGCACTCAGCAGCTCGGACAGGCGAGTCTACCCAAAAGAAACGGCGAAGAATTAACAGGGCTTCCGGCCGTACCTATTCATGAGGGCACGGCAGTCTGCGAATCTTCCTCCGCCTGTAATTCCTGTGGTTGATGCTCGGTACCCCTTTTAGGGGTCGGTCCAACAAGCAATCGGTACATGGGCCTGTCCTGAAATGGTATTCTCCTCCGCCCAAATTTTGGATGCTTTGAACAGAAAACTTTCAAGGTGTTAGTGCCAAGCAACCATTCAAAGGATTGAATCATCCTTCTCTTAAGAAACCAGCCATTTCTTCCAGGTTTCGATCATGTTTCGAAGAGCAGGATCCTGAACGGAATGGGAAAGGTACGGCTAGAATGTTTGCTCTCTGGAACCAAAGACTGCCCCAGCCCCAGCCCTCTTGAAGGGCTCCCAGCTACCCAGACCCGGGTTTTGGTCTCATAATTGTCAGGCTCCCTCAAAAAAAAGAGGGAAACAACGTTCAGTCTTTTATATTTCATCACTTGCCCAAAGGACCAGGAAATGATTTTGGTGATCACCTGGCGCCCTGAAACAAAAGATTCAAAGGTCGGATGTGAACAAGTAAGAGTTTGAAGCAGCGCAGTCCGCGTTCTGTTGCCCCGCCAGACCTGCAACCCTGGTCAGCAACTTCCTAGGGATTCCCTTCAATCTTGCCCAAATCAGTGGAAAAAATCGGACTTCATTTTTCCGTGGTAAACCAAGGTGTGCAAAAAGGGAGATGGCCACTCAACCACCAAAACCCGACCCCCAGCAAAGTCCCCAAACGACCCAATTCCTCCTCCCCCAAAACCCCCCAACGCCCACGGCTGGGACCCGAGCAAACATTTCAAGGACAACAGGCCGCCTCCCCGGAAGTCGGTGCGAGGATCCTGGCGCCCAGAGCCACATTTGCAACCAAAGGATAAGCTTAATTAACCCGACCGCAGGAGGGTCATTTGACCACAGCCAACTGCAACCACCAACAGCAGGGGACAGAACAGTTGAATCACCATAGAGAGTACTATAAGTGGGGTACTAAAGGTCGGGGGTGCCGGGTCCTTAAGACAAAACCCGCAGCACTAAGGGTCAGAAACCCTCACACTTTGCAAAACATGTGGAAACGGCAAACCGTCTTTCAGGTACACCGCAATTGGTGGTTTGGCTTGGGAGGTTGATGGGAACTGAAAAGGAAAACCAAGGGACACCAACCAATCTTCTAGCCTTGGGATTTGGTGCTGCGAAGATGACAAAACTTGCCTCAACTGCCTCGGCGCTTGGGTGATCCTCATTGAACATACGTGGCATGATCCATTGGAGCCCTTGCAATGGGTGTCTGAATTCCATACGAAAGTGTTGAGGGCCATCGCTTATTGACCTCAAGCAAGGAAGCCGGTCTTTTGACTATGGCACATTTGTTTTGTGCATGGCTGTTTGAGGCTACCGTGCTTGGGCTTCATTGAACAGGGAAACAAACGCAAACCCCTACACACTTTGTGCTTTCAAGTAGAAGCCGAAAGGAAACGGATCCGCCGATTTGGGGGCGTCTTTTCTTGAGGGTATCCGATCCCGTTTGGGTTTTGGAGGGAAACCAACATGACAACCTGTTCTCTTCTTGTTTTGTTTTTTGTTTCATTGTTTTGCTGTTGTTTTTTTGCGGGGGGGGGAGGAGGGGTCCCCTAAAAAGGACAGGCCCTATGGTGCGATGTCTTGCCACGCCTCATCCTGGAAGCCCAGGAGCTTCCAGCGAGCATCTCTTCTGCCTACCCGAGACGAGTGGCTCATGGTTGCCTCTTTCTGAAGAGTTGGTGCCAGTGGTTTGAAAGGGAACCCAACAAAAAACAACCCACCATATATGGGTCTGGGTCAAGACCCAGATACCCTTTTTCGGGTAACTGCCCTTTTGTTTGGTCCATTTTGGAAAGGAATCTAGGCGGTAAGGGGGGATTAGGGTTTTGACCGACAGCCATATTGTTTTATTTAATTATTTTTGGGGGGTCCCTAAGAAAAGACTATGTGATCTTTGAACTGGAAGGGTGCCAAGTCTTCAAGTGAGGTTTCTGAAGAGACTGGGCACCGGATGGTTCGTGTCGTCGCCCCCCCCCCCCCCAGGTGGACTTATCGAAAATCAAACAAAAGTAGGTAATTTATGCTCCTGCCGGGGAAAAAAAGCCCAAGTGCCGAAACAAACACGAGACATCTCCGCTAAGTGACCTTCATGAGCTGGTTCCAATCCGATTTTTGCGGATGGGATCCCAACGGACCCGAAGGACTGTGATGCAACAGAAGCCGAGCCCTCGTGGCAAATGTCCTCATCTTTGAGTCACCCTCGGTGGGTGAGCGACCAAAAGTGCGAAGCAAAGCGTGGCTTTGGATGAAACCCTTTCAGGATGGCTTTCTTTTCAAGGGACACTGGCCTTTGGGGATCTCCGTTTGCGGGTTGGGTTTCTTCAGAGGGTTGATTGCCTCAGTCTTGCACAGGAAAAGGGAGAAACTTCGAAAGGGAATCCCAAACTTGCTTTCGTTTTTCAGACTTAAAGCAAACACAGCTCGTGGACCCCAGTTACCACTATCATAGCCAACAAGTGTGCTCTTGTTTCTTTTGAGTGTGCTTTTCTTCTGGGGTTACCCGGCCATGGGTCAAAACCCCGTACCCCCAGTGAACATCCCAATCCCCACTGAAATAAATTAAAATGGGTGGTGCACCTATCCCAAGATGGCACCATTGGTTTTGAACCATGGCCACCTCACAAAACTGCATCACCTGGGCCAACCGGTTTTCTCCGTCCCCACTCACTCGTGACTCCGAATCCCCGCCTGTGGGGAGAGTGGCGCGCTGGGCCAGGCGCGGCGCAGCCGCCTGGAGCCCATAGCCCTTTGTAGATCTTCGAATCTTGATACACCAGCCATTATTTTACTAGAAGATTCATTCTCTAATCTCATCATCACTAGGAGCTTCATCACTATCATCATCAACATCATCAACATCATCATTATCATCATCATCATCATCATTGATGATGATATACTAGATTGGTATAGATGGAGGGGACTAGGAGCTTGTGATGGTTGATGAAAGTTTGTGATGGTTGATGAAACTCGAAGAACCAATGAAGAACCTAGTTGATCAACATATAACTGCCCATATTCACTAGGAGTTTCATAATTGCGGCGATGGTCGACCATGATCTTGGGGGGGCAGGGGTCAATTCTCAAAATCTGAGGTTGGACTTGCTTGGGGTGTGAATCTGGATCTGACCAGAATCGGGCATGGCTCGGTGCTTCTATGTTTGCTTCCAAATATCAGCCGCAAGTGGTGCTCAAACTTGAGAAACATCCATGCCTAGATGTACTTCTGGCAAAATGGACCGGTATGTGACTTGGCTGCTGCCAAATCATCTGTTTGGGACCCTCAAAGTGGTACTAGTACTTTCCTTTGGGTTTCCTTTGGCACCAACCAAGAAGGGGGTCCCCAAAAAACGGCACGCTTAGTTCGACCAAATCTGACATAGTTGAGGACACTGACACTTGTGCCTTTGCGGTTCCACCCCTAGCCCCAACTTGGGAAACAAAATGAGAACAGCAGGAGTCGGACATGATGTAAGGCCTGCCCAGCCTCTATTTGAATAACTTGCATGAACACTGTCCCAGGAGCTATGTAAGACTCTTTTCCTCATGCAGTAGCCAAGCTGTGGCACAGTCCCGTGTGCTTAAACGTTGGGTATGGAAAGGAGTGAGCTGAAACATGGATCCCAGCATTCACAGTTGCTCCCTGGAAAGGACAACACAAGGACCCACATCATCATATGGTGCGGATTGCTCAATCTTGATTCAGGTTCAGAGAAAAACAACTGCGAGGCTTCGATGCAGAATCCCCATGGCTCCTTCTTTTTTGGCCTCGAAACTCGAACCTCGCGCCTTGAAATACTGCGCCAGCAAGGCCTGCCAAAGGATGCTTCCGGGAGTCTTTCCCTCCCAGTGCTTCCACTTTGGCCAGGAAAAGAAAGTATCACCTGGAAGCCACCCTGGCTGAAAAAGTGGCAACTCTTTTCCTAGAGTTTCTGGACAAATTCTCCCGCGAATCAACCCTTGAGGCTACAAGCATGAATCTTCAAGGGTTCGCAAAAGCCGGGCAAAGTCTCTAAACATTATGAAGCCGACTATGATTCATCAAGCGGGCGGTTGCTTGTCCACCGGAAATGCGGTCAATGAGTCTGTTCGGCACAAAAGGCTCTGGCTTCCAATATATTGATTCAGAGCCATAACCCAGATTGTGCCCTTAATGGCCCCGAAAAACGTCACTATTAGTCACCTTTGTCGGTTGCAATGGCTCCCCATGCGAGTCGTCAGCTCTGAATCAGCTATGACAATTTTGGGGCGTACCCCATTCGGGGGTCCCACCCGTTTGTACCCCCGATGTGCTGGGAAACTGTGCTGTGTTCTCCCCACAAAAGAAAACAGGTGTTGTGCTTTTGGTGTCCCTTTTCAACCACCCCAAAAACATTACAGAGCCTCCAACACCAGGAACCACTCTATATGTGTAACTTTGGGTGGGTGCCCACAGGATTAACCCCATAGCTCTGATCTTGCCCTCCCTTCTGATTTCAACAAGGGGTTCGACTTCCCAAAAGCCCAAACCACCAAATACAGGTTCCCAATGCAGTGGGAGGAGAACAGGCCAAGAAATTGAGATGTGAGCCCGGGACAAAGCTGATACTGTCTCCTTAAGAGGACCCGTGAAAAATGGGTGGTCTCACGCCCTGGTCTTTGTGGAACATTTGGCATGCGGGAAAGATCAGTGATTCGCTGTACAGCCCCCCCCCCTTCCATGCAATAGCAGCGCCGAAACCCATTGGATACTCGATCTACCAACATGGTTCTGAAGAGCTACATTACGCACCCCACGAAACTAGGAAGTCCAACCATCAAATGTCAACCCATGTTTCCAAACCTCTCCTACTAGGAGGGTGTCAGGAAAGTCATCCGGATTCCCAAAAGGGGACACTCCCATTCATCAAGTCTTCTGCTTGGATCCGGGGGTCCCTCAGGTGCACTCTCTGGTTCTCGGCCTCGTGTTCCTTAGTTGCCAGATTCGCCCATGGACTGCGATGGAATATCCGTGGGATCTACCTGCAAAATTGATACCGCAGACCCAAACTGCAAACTGAACACTCATCTAGCTAGCTGCCATCTATTTGCCGCCAAACTGAAATCGCAACGGACGCCAATGCCCACGTTCTCTCACCAGCTATACCAGCTTGCATATGCCATCGACTGATTGCTGCAGCTGAGTCTCAGCTGCCTCAGAGTTGTAAGGAGTGCACACCTCCGCAGGACCGGGTCACGCACGACAGGATAAACCCAAAGGAACAAGCTCGTAGATTGATCCGACAATTCGCCACCAGCAGAAATGATCTCAGTTCAGCAAGGTCCAAATGTGTTCCGGTGATCGATTCCCCGATTCCATTTCCCTGGAACCACTAGGTAACCGAGGGAACCATTTCCCGGAAGAAAGGCAAGGAAGGGAACCAACCAAGATACAAACGAACAGGAAAGTAGCTGGCTACCTACTGGCAACTGAGATCTGGGATGATGTATAGTGGGTTGCACAAACCAAAAGCAAACTTGCTGGTCACCCTTCTGGTACTCTGGTAAGTACAGAGTGTTTTGTTTGAGAGTTGCTAGTGGAATTCCCAGTTCCGGAAATCTAGACAAACCGAAGCTTCGGCCGAGGGCTGGGATTAGGGGCCAGTGAAAGCCGGGCAATGTGTCTGCCTTTTTTGGGGGTATCCTTTCTCTCTTTTCTGTTTTTTTTTTTGGGGGGGGATGGGCTTTGAAGGGAAACCAAAAGAAAAATACCATGTTGGAGGGGTTACCTACTATAGTGGTAACTGAAAGCTCTGGGAATTCTGGCCTTGAAAATCGCTATAGAAAGACTGCTGACCATTCCAGCATCTGCGTGGCACAATGCGCCCGATGGCAACCTGCTTTGTCCGCACCACGTACTCAGCGCTACATCAACATGCGACCCCCAAACAAATCTCGGAAGCTGAAGGAGATTCGCGGTTCCGTGTGACGCTGCAGGGGAACTATGGATACGACCAATCAAGACCAAGCGACTACACTATTGGCACCAACAACTTGCAGAGGCATGGGGAAGAGCAAGACACATGTTCGTCAGACTACTGTCCCGATTAAGGCTTAGCCTAGCATCGGGGCCCGAACCAGTTTTGTGCACTTTCTCTCTCTCTCTCTCTCGCTTTCTCTCTCTCCCCCTCTTTCTCTCTCTCGCTCTCTGTAATGGTTGATGTACCTTTGAAAGCACTAACTACTACCAGAACCTTCCATCGGCTATGATTTTGTTCAGTGATCTGCTTTGGGCTATTCCGAGTTGGGGGGTCCTGGCATGCGAAGAGATTCCCCATGTCGAAGCTTTGCAGGCCACTTTGACGCAACCATGTTGCCATCACCCCGCCCAACAATAGCGCGTGTCTCCAGTTTTGAGAACTCCCAAAATGGTTGGTTCCCTTGCAGCTTCGCTACACCCTCCCTTGGAAAAACAAACATCAATTCAAAATAGACCAGCCAAGTTTCTAAGATGCCGATGTGGCTGGTCAAAACCAGCTACACTTCCAACTAGTTGGCACGCGCCTCATGGCTTCATGGTTCCCTTGCAAGATCCGGGGCCAGCAGTTGGGAAAGGAAGCCCAGATTCCAGCCCCTCGCACTCCCTTTCTTCTCGGATGTGATTGAAATTATTGCATCTGGGTTTATCTCTCCGGGATCCCTACATGGGTGGTGTCCTCTTGATTTCCGAAACAAAAAACAAAAAGGGCTACCCGCAATAAGGCATGATCATTGCCCATTCCAGTAGTGGATCCCAGTTACCAGTATAGTAGGTAGCGAGCAAACTTCCCTGTTGGATTTTAGAGGGTGGCTCCCTTAGTTCCCTATACACGGAAATGGAATCACCGGCTTTATCGCCATTTAGTGATCAGCTCTACTCCATGCGCCAAGGCATGTGGAGCCCTTAAACCTCAAGATGATTTGTGCTACGTTCCACCCCGAACCTGGGATGTGAATCTTGACCGATCGTTCGTGAAGGGCGACATAGCCCCAACAGCTTGTCGTTTGACATCACGACTGAGGGTCATAACCAATGAGTTTGTTACGAGTAAGAATTCTGACATCATTTAATTTGTCTTTGTGTCTACCATCCACTTGTAAGGATGCTCCCTATTAAACTCATAGACTCATAGGACATGGCCATGTTACCAACTCACTTGCTGCGTGGATTGGCGCAACAAAGACGCAGCTTTTGCTTTCCATGCAGCACAAACAGGGGAAGTGAGCCACTGGTCGCTTACCTCCGTTGTGTGCGTGACTAACCGGCCTCTTGCTGCAACTGACCCATGATCAACTCCTCCTTTGGGCGCAGGCGGTAGTCCTGCGAGATGCGCCGGAAAGCCCGCCTTTGCCAGCAATCGAATGGCGAGCTGTGTTTGGTGCTTTTGTTTTGTGCTTTGGTGGTTGTTTCTTCTTTTTTAGCCATAGTAAGGAGCCGCAGGAAATGTGTTACCCTTGATGGTCCGTAATGGACCATTATATAGTCACTAGTCACTATTGGGCTGTAATGACTCCCCTTGCTAGGGCTCTGTCTGATGGTTTTTGGCTGCCCGCAAACAACTACCCCCAGGGTTTTTTGGTGTAGTCAAGTGTCACTATACCTAGCCTAGGTGTCCTTTTAGCGCCGCGGATCGCACTGGCAAATGTTTGAAACCAAACTGAAACGTGTCATTATGCTGAATCAAACTGTCCTAAAAAGGAAACGCGTGCATGGCCCACAAAATTCCTGGTATGCAACCCCTCAAAAGATTGGCGCTTTATGGAAAGGGGTTCCAAATCTGGGGTACACGGAACATATCATGGTGTGTTCTCAGCTTCCCTCTGAAGGGTGGTAAAATTGTAGTTGTCCATTTAGCCTCTACAAAATCGGGGCTCAAATCCAAATACAAACCACCAATCCAAGCCACTGAATGCGGGGAATCTGAATATTTAGTATACCCAAACAGATAAGTCTGTTTTTGGAGACCCGCCTTTTGTCAGCTAAAGCAAGCACGACCTAGTCCCAAACCCTCCAGCGGCCAGAGGGAAAAAGGGCAGACTCTTTTTGGTGGCTGGTTTTGAATGGAGTCCCCTCACCAGCAGGAGAGAACAAAAACACACTGGGTCTGGATAATGGGAGGAACTGCCGTCTGGCAAATCTTTGCCTTTGGCTTCATTTCGAGCAATACCCGCGAGGCTGTCTTGAAGACGAGACATCTGGGCAAGTTGCTGTAATTGTGTGTGTTTTGCGGGTACCCGTTTTGAGGATGGTTTTCAAACCAAAAGGAAAACCACCACTTTGGGGTCCCCTATTTTGACACCCCCCCAATTCACAATCGGGAAACAAGGAAGCCCCAAGCAAAGACCAGCGGGCCCCAGCTAACCCATTGGAACCCCCTGGGTCTGAGTCTTTCGGGTAGCACAAAAGTTGAAAACCCTCATACCCACATGGCTGCACCACAACCGGCTAAATATGTGCCCGGCTTCGATTGTAAAACCCGTGCACTGGTTGCAATCCGAATCAACTGCTGCCCAACTTGTGATTGAAATGCTGTAACCCTCCCTGTGGAGCCCAGTGCCCAGTATAGTAGGTAACCATCAATGTTCCTTTTGTCGGTGTTAGGGTATTTCCCCTTGGTTACCGACTATCAGGGAAACGGAATCGTTGGGTAGGAGGGTTGAAAGACTTGTCTTGACTCAAGAAGGCTTTCATGGGAATGGGGTAAAGATTTGAACCCCGGCCTAGGCCCCTCGCCCGAGTCCTCAAAACCCAAGGGGAAAAAGCCATGATAAACAGTTGCGTGGACTTCTTGCCACAACTGTTTGTGCTTGGGATGGAGGTCGTTTTTTGTCTTCATATCAAGAGCCTTCGAAGTACTTACTATTCTTAAAGGCGGGTGTCCTGGTATCACAAACTTAAAAACAGCCCCACATTCCCACAACCCTGGTTCGGAAGCGGCTAATTACCCCTCATCCACCCGGGCCCCCGCAAAAGCCTGCGCACTATCTGACTTCTCAACGCAGCACGCGAGCCAATCCTCAGAACAAGCGAAGTCTTGGACACAGCAAGTGGACGTCTTATCACAGAGTCCCGATCCTGAAAGGGTGGTTATCGCTTTCGAGTACATTGATGATACGCCACCCTTCAAACTGGTTGGCTTCCTCTGTGGTTTCCATTTCGCACACTCCAAAAGGGGACCTCTTCAAAAAAAGACATACCGATAGTTGTTGTTTGCCTGTTTTTTTTCCCCAGGGTATCTTTGTCTAGTGCGTTTAAAGGAAAACAAACAGGAAAACCACAACTTTGGGCATGCCCTAAAAACGGCACGCCCATATGGCCATGAGGCAAAACCCAAATCGTACCCCCTGTGAACATCCCAATCCCCAATAAAACAGGTTCTAAAATGGGTGGTGAATTCACCTACCCCAAAATGGGATCCCAGAACGGTTTTGACCCACAAGATGGCAGTGGCTCAAAAAGCCGGCACCAAAATGGAACCTCTGCTAAGTGGAAACATGGACCAAAACCTGCGGTTTGCCCCTCCGATCGTTTAATTTTGAGCCACAGCCATATCCCTGGCGCCAAGCTTCAAAGAGGGATAGCTCCTTCTTCGGCGGCTCAGGGGCCGAGTAGAGATTCACCATGTCCGGACGCGTGGGGCGCAGCCTCGGGTTTTGGGCCGTTTTGGCAGTCACCTTGCCAATCTAAAACACAAAGTCATCTCTTCCCCCTTTCAAACAGGTATTCTCGGATTTGGGATTTCCGAAAACCTTTCAATTATTAGGGAGACTTTTATTAATAGGGGGAAAGGATTAGGGGATATTAGGGATTAGCTGCTTGCTGACTTGTTTTCTTAAAGGGCAGGTGCCCAAAAAAGGACAGTGTCCACCCCAGAATCAACTGGGTGGATTGGAGAGATGTGAATTTCGCGTTACCCCCGTCACCTTACTAATTGGTGGTTTGGATTGGTGGTTTGGAGGTGTTCTGGTGGTTTTCCACAAGGGAACCGCCCAACTCAAGGGCTACCCAAGTTTGGGAAAACAACTCCAATTTGGAGAGGAACCCCGTTCCATGCGCAATTCACGAAAAATAACATGTCCCCGGCAAAAGGCAGTTGATCAGCTTCCCCCCATCGGTGGTTTGGATTGGTGGTTTGGGGGTTTGAACCCCTGGTTCTTTTAGAGGGTAAACCATCCCCGAACCTCCGAACCACCAAACCAAAACACCAAGCAAGGAAAGCTAAGTTTACCTTTTTGCGACCATTCCCAACATCTTGGGTTGGAAACCGTCCAAGTAATCTACCTTCCCCAGTTTTGGGGCTCTCCCAAAAAATCGCCACCCAAACACCGGACCACCTTTGTTACAGGTGTGATTGAAAAAGAAAAAGAAAAAAAACGACTAACAACTCTTGTGTTTGCCATTGAGAATAAGTTGTTCCACGAATGCCCACCACACGCTTTGGAAAGCGGTCGAGGCCCAACTTGTGGGGCCCAAACTGGGGGCCTCCCCGGGGAGGCCGGGAGAAGACAGGCAGAACGGGATGTGACATGGACCTCTGGACGAAATTCCACCAGGGCGGAGTTTCCCCAAAGAGAAAACAGCGCCCGGAGATTCCATGTGCGTTTTTTTGTTTGTCAGGGTGCCCGCGTTTGTAGGTTGATGTCAAGGGAACGCAACATGTTTTGACACGTACCCACTTGGCAGTCGAATAGGCAACCGAGAGATATGGCCATGGGTCAAAAGCCCGTACCCCCAGTGAACATCCCAATCCTCACTAAAATAGACTAACATGGCTGGTGCACCTACCCCAAAATGGTACCATTGGTTTTGACCCACAGCCATATCAAGAGAACTTCCTTTCAAAAGCCAACAGCCATGCGGGCTGAGGGCCGAAGAGTGAGAATCTGAAAGACGCCGAGTGCAGCCGTCAAGACACCCCTGTTTTGGTTTGCCTTCTGAACCGCATGATCTCAGAGAGATTGATGTCGGGGTGTCTCCACATAGGGGAACCCCCGAACTGGTTTTGGTGCTTCTTCTTGCTTTCCTTTCCCGCAAAAACGGGCAACCTCTACAAAAGACGCACCCGGGTCAATTGCAGGATTCTTCATGCACTTCGATGAGAGTGGGTGATCTTTTCCAGGAAACTGGGATCCACTAAGCTTGGGGTTAAGCCCAGGCTGGATTAATTGGGCAATTTGTAAAAATAGGTGGACCCTAAAAGTGTGTTGGCCTTGGGCCTTCCTTTTGACCCAAACTAAACAGGGCACCAACTCAAAAGCCACAAACACGCAAATGGCTCGGGAGTCCAAGTGCAGCTGAAGCGCAGGAAGGGCACCATGGCAAGCGTCAAGCGGGCAGCTGCAAGCAGCCAAGCAGCAAGCAATATTCAATATGGTTCAGGACGTGCGGATCTGCACTCATTCCAAGCTCCGGATAAGGGTTCATGTGTGCGAAGCTTCATCGACTTCGGTTTCGGGAGATCTGGTTGTTCGAATCGAGACCAACGGCTCAAGCTGAGGGAAGATCTGCGGCTAGCGCGCGAGGGCGTTGGCAAAGTTCAAGCTGGAAACCAAAGGACCATTCCCCCCAAATGGATCTCAAAGGAAGCGGCAGTGATGATCTCTTTGGGGAGGAAACCACCTTTTACTAGCTAATCGACTGCCGAGGGTCGTAGAGACCTCCAAAGGTTCGCGGACCAACCGTCCAACCCGAAACACAGTGGGTTGTTCAAGCTGACCCTGTACCATGATTATCAACTAGTAGGGAAATCTTCGTCATTGTCCACAGGTTCAAACGGAGTTGGATAATTTTGGGCTAACTACGTTTAAGAAAACCCGTGTTTCCGCGAAACGGGGACTCCGCTTTGCAAAGAAAACACCAACATGGAAAGGGGAGCATCAGCCAGTCAAAGGATGGAACAACTGCCTCCCAATAGCCGGGAGAGAAAAAACACTTCTCCGATCCCCTAGCCGTCCTCCCAGGCTTCCAAAAAAAAAAAACATAGTTCGGATTAAGAGCAACATATTAAGCATCCACGAGCGTGCTGGGATACCTGTAAACATCGGAAGGGCGTGGCTTATCCCACTGGATCCAGGGCTCGCCTCCCCATGCTGTGGATGGACGAAATCCTGCACCCACCTAAGAAACCCTGCAATGAATCGATTCCCCTGTAAATACAAATTGCAACAAAGAATGGTGGTTTCTTAGGTGGTGCGAATGGATTTCGCGTCCACAAATAGCTCGTCTGTTCTAGCGGTTGACCCAGCTTCTCTCAAGGCTTCGCCTTGGAGATCTCGATCGCTAGCGCCGTGAGGAGAGGCACCAAGCACCGAAAACCGCTGGAATTCAACAGGTTTTGCTCCAGCCCCCCCCCCTTCCCGCCCCCCCCCCCCCCGTGCATGTGAAATGGCCACCCAAAAACAGGAGGACACGAAGAGACATAAAACGAAACAAACAACTACATTTGATAGGCGGTGAGGTCCTGGCTGGATTTGTGGTATGGCCAATGGTTTATTCATATGGATGCGAGCACACGTTCCCTCACGGGCTGACGCAATTTTGTGTGATTCTTCCGGGGTGTTTGTTGGCAACTTCATTTCCCGGCCACATAATCTTGCCATTCCCGGTTCTTCCAGGGAAACCACTATAGTAGGTAACCAAATATTGTTACCTCCAGGGGTTGCATGATGGTTCCCCCTGGTTATCTGCTATAGTGGCAACTGGAAGCACTATAGGGTTTTCAAGTTCCTCGTGGTTTGAGGGGAAACAATCGCAGTTTCTGGCTTTGATCACCAAGAATGCGTCAAAGTCATTACCTAGCTATTGGTCAGAAAGCTCCTTTTGTTCGGAATCCTCTCTTGCACGGAACCCCGAGAAACAGTCAGTGTGTTGGCAGCTGACAGTAATGCAAACCAATGAAAACCAGTTTGCCAGCCACTAGGAGGAAAGGGCATAAAGCATTGGTGGCCTGGGGCGGGGAGATGTCGCACTATGTCTAGCTGTCATTTTTTGGGGGGTTGAAACCCAACTAAAAGGGCATCAACCCCCCCTTATTTATTAGGCCCCTTGTAAAGGGTTCCTCTAGCCGTGCCTGCCCAATCCATTGAGGGTTCCTTCTCTTGAGAAAAATGCAAAACAAAATGGATGAGTGCTGAAAGAGCATGCATGCAGAGAATGTGATTTCAACTAGTGGAATATGATGGGGTTGCTTTGGACATAAGCGTACATGGATGTTCTGTTTCTATTGCGTGAAGTGCCTCAAATGGGATGGTGTTCTCTTTAGGGTAGCCCTTTTTATGTTGGTTTCGTGGAAGCCTACGGGAACATAACTGCTTTTAGAGTTCCCCTATTTTGACACGCACCTAAATCAAACAGTAAGGAAGGTACGCTCTCCTCAGACCGGCAAAGCATGCAATCTGCCTCGAGAGACAGGTGATTCTCGCCTTGCACATGGCCGGCCTTCCGATAAAAATTGCAAAAATTGCAAACTAGCGCGAAGATACGCTCGAAGCGATCTGCATACTTTTTGGCCCACGTCTGGCTTCATAGAAAACTAGACTTTCTGACTGTGTTCCATCTTTAGTCGACGCTAAACTATAAAATTAAACATGTTTGGAGGAGACCCCAGGGATGTCGAATGTCAAAGCTGTGTGTCTGGATCAGCTTGCGTCGAACACTTGATTGGCGACCCTTGGATGGACATCACTTGCTCTGTGGAGTGATGTCCACCAGTCATTGTTGAGGGTGTTAGTGCTAGCACTAAGCTACATCGCCATATGGGCAGGTCTCCAAGTCTCCAAAGAGGGAACCTCCAAAATTGCCTTCAGCATCCCTTTAGTTTCCCTTGAGAACAACCCTTAAACAGGGTATCAAACAAGACAAACTCAGAAAACAAACGCTGGCAAAAGACGTGCTCAACCAAACAAAGGGGGAGGAACCCCAAGTGAGGCCAACACTGTTTAACCATACTTCAACCATTTTGCTTAAGCACTGTTGAAAGCCCTTGCCAGGTGCTCTGCGCACTTTCGCCCTGACGCCCGCATGGCGAACCGCCATGCAGCGCAGGGCTCACAGCGGCATAGCGATGAAATCCTGGCGCTGTGACAGCACCCTCGGCGGGCTTGTATGGTGCCCAGGGTGGGTAGCAACGCTTCAAACAGGGATCCTTACATTATACACCTGAACATTGCCTTGCAAATGGTGGTTTCCATTATTTTGGAGGAAAATGCCAAGTTTCAAATGGGCAACATGTATCTTTTAAGGAGCCCTGTCAAACCAGCCGGACTTTTTCAAACTAATTTGGCGGTTGGTTGTCTGCTGGGCGGGCGCCTCTCATCCCGAAGCGCGCTAACATTTGCTGGGGCGGGCGTTCTCTTCATGAGGTGCGCTGGCCATTTGTGCGTTTCTTTTTTTTTGCTGGGGCAGGCGTTCTACTCGCGAGGTGCTTTGAACACTTTGGCAGTGGCTTGCAGTCATTCCAGCCTGATAGTGGTTATTGGCCACTCTTAGTGAACATCAGGGGCTAAAGACCATGCAGGCAATCCCCCCTCGCCCTCCCTTCCCATGGCTCCTCCTATGACTCTAAATCAGTGGATTGAAGGGAGACCAAATGAACGCCGACCATCTTTCAGGGCCCCTAACTTTCAGAACCCTAGTACGCAGTACGAAACTTTACTTCATGATGTTACAGCAAGCGTGAATGGTTGTGCGGACATCAAGGGTTGCCGCCAGGGAACCCCAAGACCATTCTTTTTGCAGGCTACTCAGAGAAAC
>CAUJNA010003838.1:277500-447500 GCA_963377175.1 Effrenium voratum | reverse complement strand
AAAAACCTCGGTCTTTTTTTATATTAGGGGGGGGACGTTTTATATTAGGGGGAAGCGATTAAAACCTAGAGGTAGCCATACCTGGTTAGCTACTGTAGTGGCAACTGAAAGCACTGAGTGAAAATATGTATTATAGATTCTGGAGCTGTCTCACGCACAGAAAGTGGACCTAAGGCGCCCTAAACCCACAATATCTGCAATCATGCAAACAACAAGAGCCGGTGCAGGTCTCTCCCGCACGAGCTGCTTCTCGCTCGCGGGCGCGTTCTTCGCCACCGCTACCCACCTATCGATTGAAGCCGTGGCCAAAACTCAGTCGAAGGGTTCTGAGAACCCTTCTCGGAATACGTATGTGCTTCTCGTTTTAGGGAAACCCTCAAAATCAAAATGGAACGTTTTCTCGCAAGTGTCCTTTGAACACAACCGGAAAACGGGGAACCTGACAAACAAAATGCCAACATGTTGGACACCCTATAGTATATTTTATTCATGACACATGGTTGTTGAAAACGGGCCCCTTTCTGCGATACCGAAGTGGGATGGCCATCCGCTGACTTTGTCAGTGTGGCAGAACGTCACCCTTAAACCCAATTGTCCTTTCCGCCATGGAGGGAACCAACCGAGACAGAAGGGAGCCGCAGGGGAATGGAGCAGGCTGCCAACCAAAGAAAGCATGCCGCAGATCCAGCAAAGACTGCAACTTACAGCAGGGTGAAAATCGATACTACTGGAAGGATGTATTTTTTTCAATGACTGCTCCTTCCTTGGGGCAACGGTTCGATGGTATTACAGAGGCTGAAAAGTCCGACCTCATTGTAAACCTAAATTACAGACGTTTGCGTTGTTGCACAAACCCCGCATAGACAAAGCCCGTTGCACGGTTGCCTGGGTGCAAGCAATAGCACTCAGCTCGCTTGCAAAGGACTTCAACAGAAACGGTTGCCTTTTTTTACAGGGTTCTGGAAGACTACCATCCTTGTGAAAAGGAACCTCCTGCAATCTCCACTCACAATGTTGGACAGCAGGCAAAGTTTCGGATACACCGAAGTGGAAAGCCAACTAGCCAAACGTCACTTTCGCTGTGCGCCTTCAGGCGACCTGAAACATATTGAGACACGGTGGATATGAGTCGTGAGTCAAAGGGCGAACAAAAAAAACAGGCGGCCCTACGACCGAGATTTGTTGTTTCTTCCTTCTTCTGGATGTTCAGTGTCTTCACCTAGCTTCCTGTAGGCTGCCCGTATGTTTGCCCTAGTCTTTCTGTTCTCTTACATAGTCTTACGGTGGCTTCCAATAGTCTTTCTGTCTTCTCATAGTCTTTGCCCTTTGGTGCGTAGTCAGACCTATCTATACCGTGCGGCAGCCAGTGGGCTAAAAAGTCTCGCTGGCAGGGACTGAAGCGCTATTGAAGAATAAGAAAGGTGCGCATGACAGAAGGCTTATCTGGTTCTATCTATTACTGTAGTGTTTATGTATGTTCCTTCTTATGGGTTTGCAGTGCTCAGTGATTGTGCAACATACTGCAAATTCAAGAACTTAAGAGACACCCCGTTAGATCATGAAAAGGGAAGTTGTTGTCCCTCCCATCGGATTGGGGCTTGTAAACGACTGCAGCGATCTGTACAGGGCCGCCTTTGCTAGTTGTTCTTTGGCGAGTGCACCCTGTGTCATCACCCTATCTGCACATTGTCCGCTCTTCATCTCGCAGGGTCAAGTGGGTAGTGTTTTTTGTTGGTGCTCGGGGCCTATACACTGCACACATGCCTACGCGAGCGCCTACACAACGCCTCCGCGACTGCAAGGGGTGCCTACGCGCGCACGTTTGTCTCTTGTCGCGGCTACGCGGACGCCTACGCAAGAAAATCGCGCGCCGTTTTTTCCAGCTCGAGCTTTGCAATGCCAAGTCAATCGTTGTCTGACACAGATACAGATGATGTAGAAGAAGCAGATGATGTGGAAGATGATTGCACCGCCGAAGCGTGATAACATGTTTGATTTCCCAAAAATCCCCTTTGCCGTGGCTCTGAATCAGCATTTGGGCAGTGGTTTTTGGTGGTTCGGGGCCTATACACTACTTGCGCGCCTACGCGAAGGCCTACGCAAGCCTACGCGGTGCCCACGCGATCACAAGTCAGCTTCCAGGTGCCCACCTACGCGGGCAAACGTTGAGTTCAAGTGTCGAAGTGCACTGTGGCAGCTCCAGCTGGGAAATCGCAACTTTTCAGTGCAAGTGCAGTTTTGGCAGCTCCGGCTCTAAGATCAGAAATGCAGTACAAGTGAGAATCCAACATCTGTCCAAGGATCTGGCTGCTAGAAAAGGTCTACGCACCCAAAATGCCTTGAAAGCCTACGCGAATGCCTACGCGGGGCCTACGCGGAGCCTACGCGGAGCCTACGCGAAGACTGCAGAACAAACCCATGCCCATCCATATGCATTTTAAAACATAAAGCTTCAGACAATACATGACAACTCCATCAAGTGCCTACGCGCGCGCCTACGCAAGACAAAATACAAGGATGTGCGCGAAATGCCTACGCGATGCCTCCGCGCGCCTACGCCCCCCAGCTAATTGCCTACGCGGACATGATGCAGTTCCCTTTTTGTATAAATCCTTGATTCCAAGAAAAAAACGCTGCCCAAGTAGAACCGCCCCTAAGGTGTTCCTGGTCCCACCCCCAGCCTTGTTGCCGTCGACCCCGGAGCTCAACATGGGGGCGCTTCCCCGATCCGGACGTGTCGCATGAATCGGACAGCGGGGATTTTTTTCCGGGCGCTCTCGAGTCCCGGCCTTCCTGGGCCAAGCTTAGGGCCCCTGGGCACGAGGAGGAGGTCCAAATATACAAGGGCTCGGGGTTCTGCACTAAGAAAAGTTATGGGCTTATAGATCTGGAGTTTCTGGACGAAACTACAAGAAAACCACCTTAGTCATGGGCTAATCCGGCAAATATGTTGCCTCTATGGAAATGAACCCCTTGATTACGGATTCTCTCGTTCCCGACCAGCCAAACCCTCCGAGGGTTGCTGTTTATGTGTTTTTGTTCATCGCCCACATCTGGGGTGCTCCAAAAGTCATCTCTGCTGATCCTGTTTCAGATCTCACTTCCTGAGTAAATTGGCCAAACACAACTAAACACAGCTTGTTGTCCGCTGAAATGGTCTTCCCAAAAAAAGTATAAAGTCCAAGAACTCAGAAGTGAGGTATGTGGTTTGGCCGACTAATTAAGTTGGTTTAACCCGGCAAACCAGGAACCACTCCAATTGCTCCTCTGGTTTTTAGTTGATACTTCTTGCATTCAGCCAAAGGTACCACAAACGGCCCGATTCTCTGAGATGCCGTTGTGACAAGCCGACTGGAGACCACTGTCTTTGCTTGCTCTGCAAGCTCGGACACCCCAAAGATCCCTTCAAAGCAGGTTTGGGGCCTCAGCTTAGGCTTTCGCGGTGTCTCCCAAACTTGGGAGCTCGCAGCACGTGTGGTATTCCGTTGACCCGTCGAAAAGGGAAGGCTCTTCAACTTTAGGAAGAACACAAATCCGCAGACCATGCTTCTATCGACGAAGCGGCAGTTTGCACAACTTCAGCATAGATCTGCTAAACAAAGTGGTTGTAACCCAACTAATCAATGCGCACTGAACGCCTTTTCAGGCCTTTGTGTATATGCTCCAACTGATTCTTGAAAGGGGCAGAATCAAAAAGTCCAGGTTTGAGAAAAAACAACTAGGCCAAATGCATCGCACAACACTCGGCCGAGTGCCTGGTTGACGACTGCATGCCGCCGGATTTCCGCAACACCACGTCTGACCTGTGCTATCAGTCCATGGCAAGTCACGATTCATATGGAAACCCAAAAATGGGTCCCCAAAAAAGATTCTCAGCAAACAATCATTGTTGGGGTTCTTTCATCTACCAAGATAAATAACGTTGAACAGGCGGTTCTCTTGGAACTGTGTGGCTGCTTGGGATAAGCAAGTGAGGGGGATGGCCACAAACCAACGGTTTGCACATAAGCAAATGGGTTTTGCACCCGCCGAACCAAGTCGCTCACACTGCAAGTGGATTCAAAGCTGCCTTTACCCCCTTTTGAAAGGTTCACTCGTCCAAAAAGCAATGGCTCGGTTCTGCGCGTCGATGGGTGTTCCTAATGCTGACCCCTGAGTTTGAGAAAGCAAACAAGCACTCGGTAAGCAGGAAGGCACATCCCTCGAAGAAAGAAACCCCCGGGATGAAGCCCACACAGCATTCCTGAAGATTCCTGGCGTTAACCCACTTACACCTGTCATAAGTCCCCTAAGTGGCATATGTCTACAGATATGTGCATGTATAAATATATAATATGTGTGAATATACACAGTGACTGCTTCTTTAATTCCTTGCCTCCTTAAGTTCCTGAATTTATTCCTTCCCAGCCTTGGCTCATGACAAATCAACAGCCAATGCTTGCCTCGACCAATTCATTGCCCTTGAGTCATCCTTCTCATTGGGTCAAGAACCAACAGACCTTGGACACACCGCCAACTAAGCAATACCCGAGACCGATATATTTTTAGTCCTGCTCCGATGGAGAAAAGGCTTTACGTGCTTCACCAGCACCCTTACCATCCAGGGAGTAGGAACTTCTGAAAATAGCCAGGGGTTGGAAGAACTGAATTCGGTTCAAGCGGTACTGCCCCCGACCCCAGAGATGGGCCAAGCCCCTTGTTTAAACTTGTTCACAGACCTATTATTTTAAACAACAACCTTTTTTGGTTGTATGGTCTGGATGTCTAAATAGATCAATGTTGCGAAACCCTTGCCGCCCCCCCACGCCCAGTCTCATATACTGAGTCAAAGCCAAACGAGCGCCATAGTGATTATATGCGACGCTCAGACTGTCAGAACAATCAGCCATTAACAACCATGGCTTCCCTTCGCTGTGACTTCAGTGCACTCCAGGCCCCGAGCGCACTCCTTTGGAGGACGTCACTCGAAAGGAGCGACCTGCCCAGGTGCAAGGACGCAAACAGAAG
This sequence comes from Effrenium voratum, assembly GCA_963377175.1. Taxonomy (NCBI): domain Eukaryota; class Dinophyceae; order Suessiales; family Symbiodiniaceae; genus Effrenium; species Effrenium voratum. Next base: position 442,493 of record CAUJNA010003838.1, on the reverse strand, counting down.
CGAAGTGTGACATGCGAGCCTCTATGCTTTCCAAAACCGCCACACCGAAGCTACCCCGAAGAGAAACCAGTCTACCCCATTTACGGCACCCTGACCCTGACTGGCCCTGGGTAGCGTCAATCCATCTTAGAGAGCCACTGCCAAAATGACGCAAATTGCCCCAAATCTGTGGGAATTCTAGTGAGTCTCCCAAAGGGACTAGGGACTCACAGGCACTCATCTGTCAAAGAAGGTGCTGTTTGAAGAAAGTCCTGCACCGGTTCGAAAATGGCTTATTCCAGTATTCACGCTTGATCCATGCTGATTGGCGCAAGGGTTGTCCATCCACAGCAGCGAACCCTGTCCGCCAGTAAATCCATCACTTGGGGGCCCCTTGGCGACTGGTTTCAGCCGCAGGTGCTAATTGAGGCGCAAAGCAGGGATTCAGTACCAGGGGTTGATATAAAATGGGGATACGAATACAAATAAATAGTTATACAAATACCTAGGTACACAACACCCACGCACACAAATCACCCCCTAAGTAAGGGGGTATTCCGCGGGGGTGGATATATATATATATATATACACATGTGTGTGTGTGTGGAGTTCCAGATCAACCCTGGAACCACTTTTTGGTTAGCAAGGGGTTAGGCCGGTCTATGCAGAAGACTAAGGAGGCGTGACTCAACTCTGCGTAGCTGAAGTACTATGAAAGGGCTTCTTCCCTCAAGGCGGTGTGTGCTTCGCCTTTGTTAAACTATAGCTGTTTTCCGTCCCTTTGGAAGCCGATTGAAGCTTGTCTTCGAATTCGCCTACTTGAATCAACTCACACGAAGGCCCTCACTCGAAGAACCACGCTCGAAGTTCTTTAAGCCAAGTTTTGTTTTTGTCAACCCAAGGAGGGTCTTCAGTGTGTGTGTGTAGCTGTGTGTGTGTGCGGGTTTACCTTTAATCCCTTCTTCCTATTAATCAACCTACCCCTCATAATAGAACTCCCCCGAGCCGCGGCAAAAGAAAAAAAATTGGCCAATACTAAACCAACACTAAACTCCTGAGACTACACATGCTTTCCACCAAGCTCCCAAAATATGCTTGTTAGGGCCCCCCCCTCCAGAGTGTGTTTCCAACCAAGTTTTATTATTAGGGTGTGTTCGCCCAACAACCTGAAACAAGCAATTACTGACCATGGGACACTCCCTTTCAAAGTTCTTACTTAAAAGTTGCAATCTGAGCATGTTTTTGCTCCAAGTCAAAGGGAGTCCACTTTCCAATGCAAGTCCAATAGTAAATAGCAAATGCAAGTCCAATAGTAAGTAGCAACCAACCAAAAAACACTTCCCCAAGAAAGTTCTATTATTCGGGTCTGCTTTTTCCAAACAACCCAACACAAGCAGATATTTTCTATGAAGCTGACCATGGGACACTCCCTTTCGAAATTCTTACTTAAAAGTTGCAATCTGAAAAGTGTTTGCTCCAAATCAAAGAAGATCCACTTTCCAATACAAGTCCAATACCAAACAGCAAACTATCATCTGGATCTAGGCCCCAACCGGCGACCCCTAATAATAAAACTCCCCGCCGTGGTTCGTGTTTTTTTTTTTTTGACGGGGACGGTTTTGTATTAGGGAGAAGCGAATACCACATGTTTGGTCGTGCGTGCGTGCGTGCGTGCCTGCCTGCGTGCGGGAACGCGGGAACGCGGGAGCGCGGCAACGCGGGAACAAGGCAACGCGCGGGCACGCGGGCGGGAGGGAGGGCGGGCGGGCGGGTGCGTGCGGGTGCGTGAGGGTGCGTGCGAGCGCGTGCGGGTGCGTGCGGGTGCGTGCGAGCGCGTGCGTGCGAATGCGTGCGCGCACGTGCGCGCGCGCGTGCGGGCGTGCATGCGGGCGTGCGGGCGTAAGTGTGCGTGTGTTGTCTTGTGTTGTGTTGTGTTGTCTTGTGTTGTTTTGTGTTGTGTTGTGTTGTGCTGCGTTGTGTTGTGTGTGTGTGTGTCGGTGTGCTCGCATATATATATATATACATAAAATATATGTGTTTGTCTATCTTGGAGGGTGTCGTTTTCGAAGTGCTTTTCATGAAAGCTTCAGGAAAAAACCCGCCATTTTGCTTTGGCCCTGCTGTTTGACGCCACACGGCATTGATCGAAAAAGGGCGGAATTCGCCACACCTTGGTCGACTCTTCACGGAGAAGCTCGGACTCAGCGTTGAAGCCTGCCAGGTGGCGTCTGGCAGACTTTCCTGTCTCCCTTCAACTCAGCTGCCACCAATGCGGAAAAACATGGGAGCTATTTGCGTTCTTTGTTGTTTCGGGGGGCGGGGGAGCAGAGTGCCACTGATCAACTGGGTCAAAAATAACGCCTTATCGCCACAAGTTGGGGTCTTGCTCTTGAGGAAAAGGCGGGCTAGTGGGCCAACAAACCAGTGGAGGGAGGGGGGCGGGGGTCTTACAGACAGGTGGGAGCCAAATGCACCCCCTCCCTCCGCAGGGAAGAACCGATGGCTTAAAAGGTGTTGCCAAAAAAAATGCTCAGAGGTGTTCAGCTAAGACCTAAGTGGTGTCCAAATGAACTACTCCATCCATCCAAGTTTTGATTGCCTCGTGTAAGGCCACAAAATCTACTGGCGCCATATTCCCGTTCCTGGACATGGCAAGGTTTGGGTGCCGCCTGCGGGACATCTAACGAGTCCCCCCATCTCCAAAACTGACCACAGACTTCCAGAATTCAAGGTGTCCTTTTGGGAGAATGGATAGGTTCCGCTGCTACACAAGTGCCAAGGACCTGTGAGCAGCGCCCAGAACTTTAGAAGCCATCTATTTTTGCCTCACCAACATGGTCAGCACTGCAGCACGAATTAAAGACACATCAATATATATATATATATATACATATATATATATATATTAACAAATAGGCCTTACTGTGGCCTTTATGAAGCCAGGCAGTAAAACCAACGAAAAAGGTGTGGGAAATGTGTTGGGGGCTCACATGGATCGCTCGGAACTTCCGGTTGCGCCTTTTGGCGCGAACGATAGTTCGTGCTGCTTCTGCCCGGGTCTGGCGATCAGACACGAATAGAAGCTATGCAGTGCACGAGTAATCTCTTCCCCCGAACAGAGGTCGTCTAACAGCTTTCTCAAAGCAAGCACTCCGTCAAGAAACTCGAAAACGGCAGCCAGTCACCAACATGAAATCAAGCTGCAGCATTCGATCAACAATCCTACTGAGATCCCTCACTTACAAAAAATGCCCCTTCTGGAAGGTTTTACCTTTTGGCGGACTTGCATGTCGAAGGGAACCAGTTCGTCACTCCCAAACCGTGGCCGCCCACGGCCCGAATCAACCCTATTTGTTTTTCCCAGGAGTATGTTTGTTGAGGGAAGAAGCGCTTGCTTTTATCAGGAAGTGCTTGAGCATCATATGCCTGGAACCTGCGGCATGGGTTTCGCTTTGGGTTCCCAAAGCCAAACCCTCACAGTCCCAAAGGGTCCAAGTACTTTAGGATATACGTTGCACCCAAAAACCCGCTCGAAAGGGGTTGGGTCTGTATCAAAACTTCTAAAACCTCATCGGCAAAACCTGAGTTGCCATTTCAAAGGGCTCACTCAGGGCACCCTTCGCTCGAGCTGCTGAGACTCCAAACAGAAGGGGTTCGGCTTTTTGACCCCCCCCCCCCTCGCATTTTTTAGTGAATATTCCGGCAATCCTAGGCCTTTTGGAGGACAAAAAAAAATACACCTTCAACTACACCAATGGATGGGGTCACTTTATGCTCCCAAGGGGGTCGAAGACATGTCTCAAAGGCAAGCCATGCCTCCATCAGAAACTTCACACGTGCCCAAGTGACTTGGAATAACAGGGAACTCGTGGGACCTTGACACAAATACTAAATGCAAGTTTTTTCTCAAAATAGCAGTACCCCACAACAGTTGGCTTCCTTTGGATTTCCAAGGGGGTCCACTATTTCAAGAAACCCCCATATGGACCTTTGAAAAAAGACCAAACTTGTCACAAGCGCCTATGTTGGTTGAGTCTTGGCTGAGGCCAACGTTGTCCTCATCCTGCACGGCGGACGAAGGGTCCTGCACGCGCAGCAAAAAAACACAAACAGTGCCAGAGCAAACTGAGAGTTCACTGAGCTCCTTTTTGGTGCCCCCATGAAACTCAGTGCTTCCAGCAGGGGACGCCATGATGCAAAGCCGCCATACCGAAGGGCTACCTACTGTAGCGGCTTGCCTGGAAAGACTGGGAGAAAGATGGTTTATCCTGGGAACCCTTGTTCGGCTATGCTTGGCTTAGCAAGGCTCGCTAAATGGTTGCTATTCCCAAAGGCTTCCACTCCACTCCCGGACCCAAGTTGCTCCACACGCCCATCCTCGCGATCGCGGCTAATCCTCGGAAGGCTCCAAGGCCTTGAAGGAAACGTCCATTTTTCAGGGGAGACCAGCGCCGTTTTTTGCTTCTTGCTTTTTGGAAGGGAAAACAAAACGACACCGGCGCCCAAACGCCTGAATGGTTCGGCTTGTCGAGGCCATCACCAGTGCTTCAGTCTGTACCTGCATCCCAACTTACTGGAAGTGTGGCTTGGCCTCACTGGTTTTACATGGTATTCCCTTTCCCCTGGGAAAGCATGGGAAAGGGTCGGGTCCACGGACGCAACCGGGAGTGCTATTCAGGGCCCAAATTGTATCAGGAGCGTAAAGTTTAGAGTCATTTGACACAAAAGAGGTGCAGCCTGTTGCACCTTGTTGCTTTGAGTCAGGTTTGTAACCAGCCTTTTAAATGAAACCAAATATTCGAACGCGTGCAAAGACAATGGACATGAATCTTGAAGATTTGGTTGGGCTCAAATAAAAATTGCTTTGAAGACCCGCTTTACACCCACATTCCCGCGAAAAAAATGCAATTTGTTCTGGAATTCGAGCCCCGGTCCAGAAGAAACATATTGAAACAGGAAGCAACCCATGGGACTCATCAGCCGGCCCCCGCTTTCCGGTGAGGCCCTGGCAGCTGCTTCTCCCGCTGGCCCAGCCACCCGCCGATCTCCATGGGCCCTCGTTGGATCGCAGTCACACGGACCTCAGACGCCATGCAGTAAACGCCCACTTGGTGATTCAGAGTCAAGGGGAGCCATGGGAGTGTAAAACCATGGAACGGGGCCTACTCGAGCCTACGCCGCAACAACGGCCGAAACGTACCTAAGCAAAGCTGCAACAGCCTACACGCCAGAATTGCCTAAGCTTTGCCTCCACGGCGTGGAGAGAGTTCCCAGCGAACGCATAGTAACAAACACCTCTGTTCAGGTGGTATCCCCAACACGCCCGGATTCCCTGAAGCCCTCGAGAACCCTCGCTGAAAGCTGCGCTCCGCACCACCTTGATTTGGGCAAAGGCGTTCAGCTGTTGGGGAATATATGCTTATTGTGGTCCAGTGAACCCTGAGAAGAAAAAAAGAACTTGATGCCAGGAAAGGCTAGGGCTCCTTGCATAAAGGGTACCCTTGTGACAAACCGGCATAGTCTGAGCGTCACTGAGCGCATGACGTCGGAGTAATGCACGTCGTCTCTCTCGCTCTGCGTGGAGTTGTAGAACGCAATGGACCCTGCAAGCTACGGCTCATCGACATGCATACGAGTGTCTTAAAATAGGGAACTTGTCCCAATGGGCCATGTTTGCACGAGTTTCCCTTTGGTCTCCATTCAATTCAACCCAAAGAGGGCATGGGGGAAGTGTCCGAGACGGCCTGTGCACAACTTGAACACATGTCCGGCCATGCGCAGAAATGCTCCACGCGAGCCGAACATGATGCTGTATTCCTGACAGCGCCTTGGGCCTTTGAGGCTAGGTTCCCCGTTGGACAATGGACGGCACTAGAAACATGTTGGAACACCATTGAAACCAGTGCCATCTATTTTCAACCCAACTGACCAAACAGGACACCTATACCGAGTTCATACAAACACAAGATGCGATTGCCTGGCACCTCTTTCCACGGCTCCAGCCTTTGTTTCGCCTGCACTTGAACTTCAGCTGCACTTTGCGGTTCTGGACCTTGGCCGGCGTCGGCTGACAAGCACGGAATGATCGCCGGGTCCTTTGAAGCCCATCAAAAAATGGAATCCAAATCAAGGGACCACAATCATTTCTGGTGGTTGAAGAGGGGGGGCTCCACCGAGTTGAGAACGACGAGCTTTCCACCAAGCGCTGTGCCATGATCACGCCATTGTAGCCTGCGCTTTGCACAGCAGGCGCGTCCGATAAAATCTCCTCTGTGCCTTCTCGCACGCCCACACCCACACCCCACTCACAATGCATGTGTGTTGTGTGAAAATAAGAAGGGGGGGCGAAGATGGTGGCTGTGGTTTCCCTTTAAGCCTACCTAAAATGGGTACCCTCAAAAACAAATCCAAACTGTTGCCTCTAACAAATTCCAGCCACCAAGCTGACATAGCGAATCCAAGAGGAAGCGGCCTTCATCCCAGGTGAGCTCGTTTTACTCCCAGCTGTACGAAGGCAAAAAGGAGGAGATTCGACGCCCAAGTGGTGACATGGACCAAATTCAGGGTCAAAACTGCGGGATGAACATGAAGCTACCTCAAATATCTGGTCCAAAGAAAGGTTAATTCTGCAAACAAAAGTTTAACCTTTTGGACCAATGAGAAGTAGACCAACAGCTGGGAACACCAGAAGCTTAAAACTTGCTTCGCGGACAACTGAGTGCTGCACTGATGAAGATGCTTGCAGACACAAATACCGGTCTGACATCGCGCACGTGACCCACGGCCAGAATTACTTCTCTCCCCTAGAATCTCTAGAGGATATGCGGAAATAGTGGCTCCTGGTGTTTGTGTGAGTGTCTGTCCAAAATGAACAGTACCCAACCCCTCGCAAAGGGGGAAGCAATGCATCCCTGCCTTGCATCAGCACCTCGATGTCCTCTTGGCCATCACCATCAGTGTCAGGGTACTGCCTGGTGACGATGGGCCTGGCGTGTGGCTTTGCGCCTGCAGAATCAAAGGTCTCAACCCTAGGGTCCCTGGGTACCTTCTAAGGAGGTACTTAAACTCCAACCAATTATCCTTAAAGGGTACTCGGAGGGTGGTTTTGAACATCACCGTTCGGAGAAGTACTTTCAACCCGTTTGTGCCTTGAATACATGGACAAGTACGTTTCCTCCTCGGCATCGGAAGCAGGTTGCCGCATTTGAACACCTACAGGGCTGCTTTATCCAAAAGAGTTCCTTTGCTCTGCAAATTTGCATCGTCCAAAAGGAGATCGATCTACAAATGGTTATTTGGCTTCCACGTCAATCTGCAAAGATGTGCCGGAGACACTGGTGCGCTTCATCCCACCTTTGGGACCATGGGTTCAACATAAACCATTGGTTTTTGTGACCCAGTAGTTTGGTGATGCCCCACGAAACTCCCTTTACAGTACATGACAGCAAATAAAGAGCTTTACTCATATCCAGTGGATCCTTTTCTTAAAAGGGCCTTTTGGTTTCCTTCGCACATTTCGCCCGACGCCCACTCCGCTCCGTCTGGCCTTGAATCCAAGCCCTCTCCGGAGAGCAAGTACCGCTTGGTCCCCTGTCCGTCCTCAGACTTCCTCGCGAGCAAAAACCACTCACTTGCGATCTCTTCACGGTTGGACCCTCCAAAGGATCCACCAAGAGGGGTTCAAACCTTTTCCGAAGTTCGGGCGGGCATAAAACGTAACCTGACTTTGCGATTGCCACTTAACTGGTCTCCCCCGCCCGACAAACATGACATGGTTTCCAGAAAAACAATCCAGAAACTCAAAAAGTAAAGCAAGGTGACAAGTCAATGGCAATGGGAGCCATAACGCAATGTCTTTGCGTGAAAAACAAACACGTTGAGTGGCATAACCTGACTGGCTGTCTCAAAACCAGGACCTCTTTCAACCATCCGATTTGTCCTCGTAGTCCTAGTTGCCTATTGAAGCTGAAACGAGTCCAAATTTCAACACACCAAACTGCCTGCTTTCTTTCAGCAGTCCACTGTGTATCGAGACGTGTCCCTCCGAATGGTTCGGTGATATGTGCCATGGTCATGATCCTACCAGGACCAAGTGGGTAGTATGTCCTTTTTCGAGTTGGTACCACTCTTGTGTGTTGTCTTGAAGGAACACCAAAACAAACCGTCGTGTTGGGGGTTCCACTAAAAGCACGAACTCCCAAGTAACCGATGGAACACAAAGCACAGCGCCAGCGCCTCCGCTCGATCCAGAAGGAAGCACCATCAGTCCCACCGAAGTCCGCCTGTCCGACGAAACCCGGCCGCGTTTTGCTTAAGCCCCCATTTGCTTGAGTCGCCTTCAAAACCAACAGGGGCAAATAACAAGGGGTGCGGATTTATTTTTTGATTTTTGTGGATGTTTTTTTCGTTTTTCGTCCGGGCCAGTAAAATGTCGTATTTTACAGCAGTTTCTCGCGAAATTGACGCATTTTACACAAGCCCGTCAACATCCCCAGCATCGTTTTCAACATCCCCCGCATGTCCGACCAACATCCCTAGCATCACCAACAAATGGTGGGTAACAAAATCACAAAAGTAGCTGGCGGGTTGACGGGGTCAAAACAATGATGATTCAAATAGGAGGGCATTTCAATCCCTGTAAAAGAAAAAAAAAAAACACACACTAAAAAGTAGCGGTGGGGTTGGGGGGGGGGGGCGGCAGCCCCCCCATGATGTTGTTTGCAGAAGTGATGATTTGAGTAAGGGTGCAATTAAATCTCTGCAAAAAGTCTAAAAAGTAGCGGGGGGGTTGGGGGGGCGGCAGCCCCCCCCCATGATTTTCGAAGAATTGATGATTCAACTAGGGGTGCAATTAATTAAATCTCTGTAGAAAATCTAAACCGTAGCGGGGGGGTTGGGGATGATGTCGGAAGAAGTGATGATTCAAGTGGGAGTGCAATGATTCAAGAAAGGGTGCGATAGAATTTAAAAGGTAGTGGGAGGGTTGGCGGGGGTGGCTTCCCCTATGATGTTCGAAGAAGTACATACAGACATACATGGATTACACAGAATACCTAAAATGTCGTGTTTTGCAGCATGTTCTCGCGAAATTGGACTCTCGAAAAGTGATGATTGAACTAGGGGTGCAATTCAATCTCTGCAAGATAAATCCAAAAAGTAGCGGGGGGAGGCGGCAGCCCCCCCCATGATGTTTGAAGAAGTGTTGATTCAAATAGGGAGGAACTGGTGATGCTGATGATGCGGGAAGCCACATCCAAAAAACAATGAAAGGGTGCAAAAGCCAAAAAGCCCTGACAGGAACTGGGAAAGAAGAGGATGCAAAAAGCTAAAGCCGCCAAAAGCCGCATAAACCAGCGAAAAGCCGCAAAAGCCAAAATGCCACCTGCCGAAGAGGAACTGGGAACAGAGGATGCGAAAGGCCAAAGCCAAGAAGCCGAAAAGCCCAGAAGCTGAGAAGCCAAAAAGCCAAGAAGCCAAGAAGCCAAGAAGCCGAAAAGCCAAGAAGCCAAGAAGCCAAAAAGCCAAGAAGCCAAGAAGCCAAGAAGCCAAAAGCCAAGAAGCCAAAAAGCCAAGAAGCCAAGAAGCCAAAAAGCCAAGAAGCCAAGAAGCCAAGAAGCCAAAAGCCAAGAGCCAAGAAGCCAAAAAGCCAAGAAGCCAAAAAGCCAAGAAGCCAAGAAGCCAAAAGCGAAAAAAACAAACAAACAAAAACCCTCCAATAACAAGTGGGTGTGTCTTAAGCTACTGGAAGGTATGTATGAAGGTACGCTTCCTTGCCAGATTGCAACAATCCTGTGATGCATTTCCTCGGAGATACCCCCTCAAATGTTCCAAACTTTCCCCGGAACCTGTACAACACTCCCCTCGATTGACTTGAGTCGGTGAGGCGAAGCTACTGCCTCTGCGTGCAAGACGATGCCGCAGGTGCTTGGGCAAGGATAATGGACCGTGAATTTCATGAGGTACCTGCAGAAAATCCCATGCCACACCAAGCTGCATGATGCTTTCTTCGTGGATCGTGGCTTCTTTGAGTATGTTGCCAATAGGACGCCCTATGCTGTGAACCCAGCGCTAGGATGACTATACGGCCAATCAAAGTGGCAAAGTGTTCCAACGCATGATTTCAAACACTGGTACTTGAAAGCAAGGACATCCACAAGCACCGTCTGCAACTGGCAAGCAATGTAGGCAGCAAAGCCAAATACTGAACGATACTGAACGGCAACAAATAAGCGCAGAAAAATAAACTGTCACTGAAACTACGGGTTTGTGACATTGTACTGTTCTTGAACTGCCACTTGAAATATGTACGTATGCAATTGTTGAGGATCTATTCGTCGCTGTTCATCTTGAATCGAGGATATGGCAATGGCTTTGGGTCACTTGTCCAATCGTCCACATCGAAGCCAGTAGAGTGGCGTGTCCTCGGCTGCGAGCGGACGTGCCTCCCTGGCTGGGCTTCCCGGTCCGTTTAGATGTGACATGCCGCCACACAGGCGGATGGTTGGGGGGGGGGGGGTGAAGGGAAAGCATGCCCAAAAGTTCCCTACCAGCCAACATGGAACCATCCAAGCTCCTGGTGGACAAGAGGGTAACTTTTGAGAAGCTTTGATCATCTTCATCTTGAGGACTTCCGGCGTGGGCCAGGGTTACTGACCGCCTGACCTGGTTCATGGTCATGGTGTCCTCAAAGTCCCACCACGGTTGGGCGATTCAACCCTTTGCTCAAACCTTTGTTTTAAAAACAATAACTAAAAATATCAATTGTTTGACTACTGCCAACAGCCTCCTTTGGTTTCCCTTTAAAGGTGGCCACAGTATGGTTGTTTAAACAACATTAGCAACAAAGCTAATAGGAACCCCTACAATGGCTACCTCAAATGCTTAAGTTGCCCATGACCAGCTTCACTGCACCTATTTCACCATGCCACATAGGTATGTGTCAAACCGTTGTCCTTTTTGCAAGCTACCCTCAAATTACACAAACCTACATATGCGGGTAAAGGGCAGTCTTGTGGCCCAGCGTTTTTTCCCCGTTGCCCGCTTAAAGCCCGTGTCCAATGCTCAATAGAAATCAGTCATGTCTGCCTTGAACGGGGGTCCTTGCAAGAAATCAAGTCCTCACGGGTCAATTGCACGAGACCCTAGATTGATCATGGCACCATGGCACCAGTAGATGCTCACTTCAAGAAGCTTCAAATTGGGCAGGTTTGGCCTGTTCAAATGTCACCTGTTGTTTCTCACTGCCAAGGGGCCCTGGTAAACCCTACAACAGCCAACCAGGAAGGTCAATCAGGCTCCTTCTCATATCCCGGCAAAGAGCAAACACTAAACAAGGAAATTGTATAAGATTGCCGATTCAAAATCCGCTCAGTGAGCAACCATCTTTGCAACCAGGATTTCCCCTGGTTGCACTTTCGCACAAACGGAACGTCTGGGAATTCGAAGTGTACGTCGTTCCAGGCAATCAAACCTGAACCCCGGGCACAAAGCCGGCGAAGTTTGATCATTTGCAAACCCAACATAAGCTTCATGGGGCCGCTGCAAACTGAAACCCGTCAGGTGGCCAGGATTTGCTCAGATATATTGCCCCCTTGTATGAACCCCTAACCAATTGATCAATTTATCATTGCACATCCTAGCTTTTTGGGAAGCCGTCCAACAAGCGCGTCCAAAACAGATTGCCATGGATCCATAGTTCAAACACGGGCCAATGAAATCACGACAATTCCCAGTAGTATCCTTGGCATCATGGTGAACATTAGCATTTGACCATTCATTTACCCATACATTTCGTTGCGTTTGTACGGTCGCTCGAATATGCCCAAATCAAGAATTTAGCTTGGGCCGTTCAAAGTGCGGAATGAGATATCCTTTTGTTAGTACATACCAGGAGCCGTTGGAAAGGAAACCCACTCTCCGAACTGGAGACAAAAGTGTCATGGGTTCTCAACATATATACATATGTATATATATATATATATGTATGATGTCATATCAAACTTGGGTCGGTTTCTCTCTCTTTTTTTTTACTAACATGTTATTTTTTTATTCAAAACAAACAAATGTTTTTGTTGAAGGCCCCGAGGTTTTGCTCCCACGTCCCAACCGCCGTGCCGTCAGCTCCGGGAACCGCACCGCCTGCAAGGTGAAGTTCCAGGGGCCCAGCACCTGGCTGTGGAGTCAACCACAGATCTAGGCCTCATCCTAGGGAGGCGTTCCCTCCAACAGCGGCTTGAATTTTCAATAAAAGCCAACGCACCCCCTCTTAATCAACCAGGGGTTTATTCATTAATCCGGGGCTCTGAGTACCCTTCAAGGATGGCTTGGGTGTTAAAAGGGGTTCAAGTAGATCAGAAGGTAGCAAGGGAAACTTGCATGGCTTTGTGTGCTTCACAGGGATTCCAGTGGTAGAAACTGGGCCGAAAAGTAGACGTGACAAAAACAAAGTGTCAAGCATGAGTCTAGCATGTGAGATTGGCTGGGAAATGCCGCTGCATCCCTGGTAGAGGGCTAAATGCAAGTTTAGCGGGATTCGGACATATTTCCCGCCCAACTCCTTCACCTGTGCTCACTGCAGCAAAATTAAGTCATCCTCGAGAGCCAGTTTTCGGGAAGCGACACCACGCGGCTGTGCCATCCGGGGTTCCACCAGTTGGTCTCTCAAAAATCATGGCTAGGCAAAGTTTTGTTTTCCGAGTCAACCATTCCCCTGCAAAATGCATCTTCGTAAATTGCGGCATGCCCAAACAAATGCTCTTTGAAGTCACCCAAAACGGGAAGGGAATCATAGGGAACCCAGACGCAAGCAGTGCTCGAAATCCATTGATTCTTGGTTCGTCCAACCTGGTGAAACAAGCTTCATGTAGGCCATCATGAGGGTGGGACTTGTTTGATGCTCAGCACTTTGTGTCAGGCTACAAATATGGGTATGTGCCAAAATAGTGGGACCCAAAAAGTATGATTCCTGGAGGGTTCCATGAATCAACTTGCATTGTGCGCAGTGCTCAGATGTTGGGATTTGCTCAATGTGCCAGCGTTCCAAAGAGCCTGAGTGGAATATGGAAACGAGATCGTTTGCAGGACTGAAACCCCGGTGGTTGCAGATGACGGTGTCCAAGAATTGGGGACTTGATGTTTGATGGTTGCAGGGAAGCCACAAGGAACCCAGCCTTGCTTCATTTGAACGGAGGACCACCAAAATGATTGGCTTCGCTTTCCCTTAAGACTAAGCAAGCACGGTGCCCTCAAACACACGAACAAGCAAACAAACAAGCAAGCAAGCACGCAAGCAAGCAAACAAGCAAACACGCACACACACACAAACAAACCAACAAACAAACCAACAAACAAACAAACAAACAAACAAGCAAAACCACAAAAAAAAGCAACCACACACACACAAAACAACAAACAAACAAACAAACAAACAAACAAGCAAACAAACACTGACACACACACACAAACACACACACACAGACAAAAATACACACACACACAGACACAAACACACACAGACACAAACACACACACACACAAACACACACACACAAACACATACACACACAGACAAAAATACACACACACACACACACACACAAACACACACACACAGACAAAAATACACACACACACACAGACACAAACACACACACACACAAACACACACACACACACACACACACACACACACACACACACACACACACACACACACACACACACACACACACACACACACACACACACACACACACAAACACACACACACAAACACACACACACACACACACACACACAAACACACACACACAAACACACACACACAAACACACACACACACACACACACACACACACACACACACACACACACACAAACACACCACACGCACACACGCACGCACACGCACGCACCCACGCACCCGCACACACACGCACGCACGCACGCCCGCACGCCCGCACGCCCGCACGCCCGCACGCCCGCACGCATGCACGCACAAACACACACACACACACAAACACACACACACAAAAAAGAAAAAGAAAAAACAGACAAACAAACAAACACACACACACAGACAAACACACACACACACACACACTTAGACCCTTACTGTAGGTGTCCACACGCGCCTTTTACCCCACATCGCACCTGAACATCCTCCAGGCTGTCTGCCGGCGCCATCGCTTTAGGAGGAGCCTCCCGGTTGCCATCCTCTGTGCCAAGTAATGGCCGAAATCAAAGGCCAAAGTAAGGGCGAGGGGACTGTTTCTGCAAGGGGTTCAATATACTGACCATTACTCCTGCTGCGAAAATTGCTTCTGAAGTATCCCACAACCACAGTCTATAAAGAAACCCCCGGGTAAATGACCCTCTTCTCAGGTCATCTCTGGCTGTAAAACCCTGAAGTTGGTGCAGGGAACGAAGGAGTATTAACAAAAGTTATTTATACAACATGTACAACTCCTCTTGAGCCTGGCCTATGAGTCCGGTGTTCCCAGTTGAGTCATGATGAAAACCAGGTATGGAAGGGGTTTGCCCAATATCATGTACAGAATCAACTTGGCGGCTGCACCACTGCGTATGGACAAATTTTCTGCACCACCATACTGGATACACCGCAACCGGGGCAGAATTTCGTCCATCCAGGTCGGAATGGCAGTCCCCTGCCAACCTTTAACTACTCAGGTTTTGAGTACGGCAAATCTGGTCTGCCGACCCGGGGTTTTTGGCGAGTACGTTTTGACCCCTTCTGGCCTGATTCAGGGTTTATCCCTGGCTTATCCTGGCTTGTCCAAGGATATCGCCCCCTCCCCACATGTTCGTTTCTGGAGGGCACGTCTCCGGAGTCAAGCCACAAATGCCAGCCACTGTCGTTTGGCTTATGAGCAGAGACCTACAACCTATTGACGGTTGATATCAACATGGCCTTAGATGTTCAGGAAGGTTTTTGCCCTCATGATTCTGTGTATCTATACGCATATACGTATGTACGCCTGTAGACATTGGTTTGTCTCAAAATGGTGGACACCCCAGACAAATGGGTGTTGATTGTTTGGTCTCTCCTTGTAAAACAAGTCCAAATAAAGGTAAGGTCTCCTGGCTATCCTGCAATTGGGTCTCAGCCTCTCATGGCACATGCTGGGCAAAGACAGAAGTTGCGTGATTGTTTATCGAGCAAGAAAGCTTCGGTCCCATGAGTGCACACGAAAGCTAGCAAGGTTGTCAGCCAAGTGACAGCAGTACAGGGTCGGGCCACTGGCCTGTTGGTCTCAGTGTCCGGTTTCTTGACCACCTCCAAGTCTGAGGAAGCTGAAACTGCCTCAAGCGCCTCAAGCTGCTAACCCGGTTGTGGCCATGGCGGGTGTAGTGGTTCTTGAAGAGCTTTGGTGAACTGTCATCTTCATGAAGCCAGTTGGCCGTATTTCCAAGGCTGCCATTTCAGTGTTCAAGTGCCTCAAAAGAGACACGGCCGCATGCACACACTATCAAATCCAACAACCCACTTACCTCTTTCACAGGCAACCACCATCGAGAACCTTTGGTACCTTCCCACACTTCAAGAGGAACTGGGATGCGAATTTCGCACATTCCCCCAACGATAAACATTGAACCAATGAGGGGTAAGCTGAATGTCAGCTTCGGATTCATCTGGAGGAAAAAAACACGGTCGTGCCCCAGGGTCATCACACCTCGCGCTCTTTCGGGGATCAGCACCCTGCCTTTCCTGGTGTTCGATTTCCGGAATGGGATTAGACGGGGGAACTAAATCAGTGGAGCAGAACTGGCGATGCTGGACAAGAATGGATAGAACTGGTGATGTTGAAACCAATGTGTTTCCAAACAGCTAGTGTATTTATATGTATATATATATAAACAGCCCAAGATGGTGGAATGAATGAAACAGTCAGGTAAAGGAAAGGGTTCAGTCAAGAGGCGTCGCGCCTCAAGCCTACGAAGTCCGCCCTGGCATCGGCGAACTGGCCTTCCTACGACCTACGAGGTGTCGTCTTGCGCGATGATATGTGGATGTTTCTTCAAACTTGGGGAACCAATAGGGAAACCATGAAAGTGGCTTGTTTCTGTTTGTTTTCCTTTTTGGGTTCCCTGATATTTGGGTGTGAATGTTGGTTGTGTAAGTAAGGACACCTTTGCGCTGGCTTTGCTTGCGAAACAACCAGGCTCTATGCCAGGAAACAAACACCAACTGACACCATGCCATCGAGCAGAGACGACTGCGGCAGCCAAAGGACAATGAATGCAAGCAATGCAAGCTATAACCAGCCACATTCAACCAAACAACCCTCAAAAGTGTAGGAAATGACAGGGTTCCACTTGTTCCACTTGCAATATTTGGAACATCCGTGGGGAGCTTGGTTCTGCTTGCAATAGGGAATCTACCGTACCATGTCGGCATCAAAATCATTGCCATGTCTTTCCAGGAAGCACCGAAGAACCTCTCCCCCACACAAGTTGAACATCTAAGTTTGCAACCCTTCTGGAAGGGTCCCTAGTCTTGAGAAACACCTAGTTGGTAACTGATGAAAGCAAACGGAAAGAAAGCTTTTAAACCATTGCTATCGGGGGTGTGGTCAATTTGGAACTGCTCCGAGCTATCCAGGCATACGTTGGTTTCGCGAGATTGCCAAGTGGCTAGTAAGCCGCAGTTAACTCCCCTTGTCAATCCTTGCAAGTAGGGCAACTAAACATGTTTGAATGAAACCCCCCAAAACAAAAGGCAACTTACTCCAAGAGGGGCACACCCATACCTCAAGCGGAAGCTTAAAGGGAACCAACGCCAGTTGCCGACATGTTTTACCTCCAGCAACAGTCCAAATGACCCAAGTAAATACCCTGTCAGGATCCGTAACACGGGAAACAGACTCCGAGCTGCTCACATGATTGCCGGAAGCACCGAGGCAGGTCACCTTCCTGCCAGGCTGAAGAACCAAATGGCAACCCCCTTCCGGCCCGGTTTGCATGGAAAAATGTCAAAGACGGATGGAAAGGGAGGAACATGGTAGGAGCTGGCAGCACCTAGGAAGACGGGGCTCTTGAAATGTCCCGAACAGTGCCCCACGGTGCCACCCATTTTGGGTGTTTCTTTTTGGCCGTGGAAAAGGTATTGTCTTCTTAAGGCCAAGTTGTACCTTTTACCGAGCCAAGAGAAAAACAGAAGAAGCCTAAAAAAAAGTGGAACGAACTAAGAAGCAACTGGAAGCAAGTGTGGGAAAAGGGGAAAAGGTGTGCCTTTTGTTGGGGGTACCCGTTTTGTGAGTTTTAAAGGAAAACCAAACGGCAAACCCCCAGTTTGGGTCGGCATCCCCTATATTAAGACACACCCAGTCGACTTCACTAACCCCGCCAACCCCTTTCTCACTGCGATGGCGGTGCAGCTCAAGAAAACGCGGTTACTCACCAAGCAAGGAAGCAAGTTGGTTTTTTGTTTTGACGGAGAGGCGCGATTGGACATGACTTTTCCAGTTTGGGGGTCACAGCAAAGAATGAATTTTGAGAGTTGTGACACGGAGGGCAAGGCGCTCAAAGCATTCAGCAATTTAAAAGGAACGCAGCAGTTGGGTGAACAAAATGCATATGCCCGCCCCCTGATTTATCCAGACGAGCTGGACAGTTTACTATTGGGACCTCACCGGGGGGGTTGCACCCATGAACGCCCATGTCAGTAGAGTAGGCACCTGTGGTGGGCCATGAACACCGCTATCCTCGTCACCTCGCACATGCTTGCTACACGACAAGTGCTAAATGACCAGCACGCCCGCTCAAGAACACATGCTCAGCACTGCGCGCATGCCTGCCAAATGATAGCCCAACGGCCTGCCAAACAATAAGAGCGCCCGATGAAGAGTACACCGTCATCACTGCGCACAGCACTGCACACATGCCTGCCAAATGATAAGCGCACCCGCTCAAGAGCACACGCTCAACATTACGCACATGCCTGCCAACTGATAAGCACACCTGCGCAAGAGCGCGCAGCCGGAGTATGTCCTCTGCAGCTTTGCTCACGATTTCCGGACTATTACTGCCGAGGATTACCTGCAACTGTTGCAAGTGATGCTGTCCAAGCCTCTGGAAGATCCATTTTCCCAGCAAAATCAAAACACCTTGGAATACACTGTCCACAAACTGAGCACATCCAACAAGCCTTGCAGGCATGTACTGTCCTAATGCGAAGTAAAGGGGCAGCACCACCATGGCACATTTGCTACCACATTACTATTTTGTTCAGCCACTACGCTCGCCAGTGGCGAGCTGGTGAACCCCAGCCTCGGCCAGGTGATTGTATTCTTTGGCGAAGGCCTCACGGGACGTTTTCAGATGCTCCGGGAATTAGCTATATAGGTGTGCATGTATGTTATTGAGGACACAGTACCCCTTTCGGAATGATTTAACAGGAAAAGAAGTAAAACAAAAACTGACTGTTGTTGGGGGGTCCCTATTTTAAGACACCGATGTCAGCAACTCTAGCGTTTCCAAGAGGCGAACTGTTTAGTAGGCAAGCAAAGCAACGACTCCTAAAAAACGAAAGAAACACAAAACAGAACGGCTGGTTTACTCTATAGTGGCTTGACTGGGGGTTGTGAAGAAATATAGCTACCTCTCAGATCCAAGTTCGGGTGAACCGATAAATTGAACCCCCTGACTTTTGGGATCGCGTCCGTGCTTCTGTTTCCGAAAATCCCCCCCCCCCTTCGTGTTTTGCCCCTTGGATGGTGTTGAAGGGAAACTCGCAAAAAACTGGAGGGACATAATCTAAATAGGCAGTCTGGAGTTGTTTTTTACTAATCCATACCCTTTTGGTTTGTTCTTTAGGGGGTACCCACTTTCGGAGCAGGCTCTGCTCTGAGCTTCGTGTTCCTTGCCTGACGCAACCCATCGAATTGTAAGGCCCGGTGTCTGAATTTACAAGTACAAGAACCTTGCCCACGCGCCTTTGGAGGGTTTCTTAGCCCTGGAAATACGGTCGGAAATGTACTGCCCACCTCAGGGTTAATTAGTTAGGTCCAAAGCGCAACTTGCTACTTTCCTAGAACATATTTGGGTGCACTACAAGAACCCTTGGTGATGATTCTGTGACTATATTCTGCCATAAATCTGCTTGGTTGATGGGAACCGGTAGTTTGTGGAAGTGCAAAAATGCTTGATCCGGACGTGGGCTGTTCTTGGCACGCATCCACATAGTATTGTCTAAAATTGAGTAAAGTTGCCTTTGCGACCATTTGTGGATCCTTTACACGGTAGCGTCCCAAACCTTAGCCTTCCAAAACAGAGTGCGTCGGTCAAAATAATTCACCCAACTGAATCAACGTGAAACGTACGCCCAGCCCAAAGCTTCCTTTCGAACCTTCGGAGAATATAATAGATTCAAAGAGACCTTTCTGGGGGTAGGGGTCCTGTTCAACCGAAGATGGCCTCAACCTCCACGGCGCATGATTCGTCATTGCTCAAACTGTTGAACAGGCGTAGAGCTGCCGATGTTTGTGCCGTTTGAATCCTGGTCAACCTTAGCCCCTTGCGACAAGCTCTCATGTTGAGGGGGATGTGTCAAAGTCTAAGGGCATGGTTGGGGATCGCCGAGAAACCTCTCCTGATTCGGCTGCGACTAAAATGCTGGGCTTCCTTGCGGGCTCCCTTTGGACACCAACCAAAAGGAGTGTGCCACGTGGTCCGCAATGCAATCTGACAAGCAGAAGTAAACTTAAAAGATGCTGCAGTATCATTACGTAAGTGGGTTGTGGACGGTGGGCAGCAAGAGTTACATGCGGCGACTTTTCAGGCATTGGCATCCGTCAAATACGCTCGACACACAGAAAGCGCCCGCAAGAACGATCCGCCGGATTCAGAAAACACTGGCAACTGGGGCTGTTGTCCTTTCAGTGTAACCAAGCTGTTAAAACAACCTTTCATTGCTTTCATCGTTTACCTTTGAAAGGACCACAGTCTGTTTATTGAAACCAATTCGGCGGGCCCTGGCAATGAATTTTGCCCCCCTCAATTGGCTAAGGTGGCGGCTGCTTGGTGCTGAGGTTGTAGAACAGGCCCACGCCCTCCTGGCCGTTTGACAGCTGCGCCTTTGAAGGAACCCGGGTTGATGCTTTTTGGGATGGCTTCAGGAAACAATCAACGGAAACCAAGCCGTTTGGCGGGGTGCAATATTGGGAGACAAACCCAAGCTTGCCTCGCATGTATTGAACTAAGGTGCTCTAACCACTTTATCCCAAAGCAAGAGGGGGTTCTCCATCGTGACACACCTCCGCATATCACGACTGAAGGGACAAACCGTTTGCCAACCCAAACTTTATGCATTGTTGGCGGCATTGTCAAGTAAACTGAAGACCAAGCTTGGCAACAAACAAGCATCGCGCTTCCTTAATCCAAACTCGCTGCGCCAAAACTGCTCAATGCAAACTCAGCGTTTGTCTTGCCTTTAGTGTAGCAACTATTTCTCAAACGTCAAGAACAGTTGGTTTAGCCCAAACAGCAAAGGGTCCCGACTTTTTCAAATAATCGCCCACGTGTTCAAGGGAGTCATCGTGGGCTGTGGCGCCCAAGTATAGATATATAAGTAGGCTACACCCATGGCTATAAGTTCCTGTGGCTTTCAAGGGTCCTTACAACGGGGCCCAACAAAAGTGTGTATTGTCGACTAAGGTCTGTTGGGGTACATTGTGGACCCCTTGCTGGGACACTCCATTGTTGGGGCACCTTGACAACCATAGGAGTGGGTTGCGCAAAACGGATCCCAAATTCCAAATCCTTAGCTCGTAGTGGAGCATCACTACAACTGTCTGTTAGAAGAAAGGATGCATTTGAACCCAGCCTGCCCGTGCAGTTCGTGACCAGCCATTTCACCATGTTCCTAGTTCTTAAAGTTTAAAGGGCAGTTTCAACAACAAATGGAATCACTGGAGTCGCAAGACTTTCTTATGCCTTGCTTCAAGCTGCGAGGAGCATACGCGAGGAATCCTCCGCCCTAAGTGCCCTAATTCAGGCCGCTACATGTCTTCCTAATGTGGGGAGGGGCCTCTGTGGCCCCAAAAAAAGCCCCTTTTGGGATGGTTTGTAACCTAGGCAGCCCCTAGGGATTCCCTCATCATTTCCTAGTGAGCACGCGCAAGTCAATCGCGGTGCAACATGGGGCCCATTTCAGGAGGTGTTATTTAGGCCCCATCGGGCTTGTCCTTGGGCTTTGGAGGTGAGGCAAAAGCACTATTGTGACGATGTAAGGCATGTCCCAGATCTCCAAATGTTCAGGGGGCAACAAGGACACCGTTTTGGGAAGTCAGCTGATTGAACTTGAATGCAAACTCACCCAAACAAGTTGAGCAACACTGGGGATCTGGGCCCCTTGGCACCCTGTCACTTAGATGGTTTAGGGATTGCCAAAGCCTGCCGTTGATCAGTTGACCCCCAGCTGACCGCAGTTGACCCCCGTAAACCCTTGTAATTCGAGCTACTAATTAACCATCTAGCTAACTTCCCGACCTTCTAAGCAGGTCTAAGACACAAGCACTCTCACCGGCCTGAATAAGCAGCAGCAGCTCATTTCCTCGGCCGGGTGCTAAGTAGATGCGGAGCCATTGGTCCCACCCGAAATGGCTTATTTCCGCTGGTTCCCCCAACCAAACCCAAAAAAGTGAAGATTCACCTTTTATTACCGTTTGGACAATGAGAGGATTTTTACAGGATTTTGAATCCGATCATGCAAGTACGTCGACCTTTTGCTGTTCGGAGCCCCTCTCCAGTTGGACCTAGGCGAGCCTGCAGCTCAGCAAAGGCATCCATTGGAGTGGCGTGGGCTACTGATTTATTGGTCCGTGGTTGCGTTCATATTTGTGTTTGTGTGTGCGAGTGCATGAAGGGGTACCTGCGTGTGGGCCTGCAAAAATGAGTGCCCACACACCTGCGTTCATGCGTGCCTGCATACGTGGATGTGTGAGTGATCTTCACAATGGTGCAGATATCCCTTTGGAAAGTTGCGGAGCAACAGCAAGACTTGCGGGGCAGTTTACCCCAAAGTGGAAGGGGGTATGCATAAACCCTCGAGACCGCTCACCGAGCGTCCAGAAAGGACGGCGATCCGTGGCACGTGCTTGCCATCCAGAGGGCAAACGTCTTCGAAGGCAAGCCCCGTCCTGCGAGCGTCGCGTGCGGCACTCAATAGCAAGGTCTGCACGTGCAAAAGCAGTTGGCGGTTCTATAAACGGCAAACCACTCAAAGGAATCCAATCACTTGAAGGAGTCCTCAAATTTGTAACACTCTCAAGTACAAATTCTGCTCATCCAGAATTGGTGGTTGCATCACATCAATTTATATCGCGGTGTGGCGTGTAATCACGTTCATGTTCACGGCACTCCACGACATGCCATGCAATGTATCATACCATACCACATCATGTATTCCAGTCACAGCATACTATATATTATCATGTATACATGTTTATATCTGTATGTATCAGTCTGTGTGTATACGTGTGTGTGCGCGTATGTAAGTACGCATGCATGCATGCAGTAACTAGTATGAATGTCTGTACACTCGTATGCATACCGCATGCAAGCGTCAGAGCGGGCATGTCAAGGATCAAAGTGTTGTTTTGTTTTTTGTTTTTTCTGTGGCGTTTCGGGCATTCCTGAGAGAAAGGCTGCGTTGGGACTCAAATCCAAAGTGAAAAAATGCACACCAGATTCCCCTATAACATATGTTGGTTTTTAATATACTCCAACCCCAAACCGAATTATTGCGCTTCAATAGCTTGTATTCTGGCTTGAATGGATCCAGTCTGCACGGCTCTCTTTTCGGCTCCAGCGCGAGTCTCACTGCAGGAGTGCCACAACGCACGTCACATTGTCCTGCCTAAGCTCAAGGATGTCAGATTCGGAATGACTCGGAATGACCATAAGAGGCCTGGACCCCCAATGGACCGATGCCTTTTTTGCGGGCTTTGCTCTTTGTGGATAGGCAGACAGCAAATGGTCGTTTATTGCAAGGTTCGCAAAGAACCTGAGAACCTTCATGCTTCAGGTGTCCTCCCTCCAGGACACATCATTTAATCCCCCCGTTCTGGCACCATGAACAGGAAGAAAGAGCACGAAACAAATTACAACGTAAAACCGGAATGTTTGAGCCTTTCAAAGGCGGTGACAAAATATTGCATCCTTCAGCTCTGGCCTTTTTTTTGGCTCCCAGTCAGCATCTCGCTGGTTCCCCGCTCCATACGTAGTCCAAGTTGAAGTTGGTGGCTTCGCACCCATGTGAGTGAAGCTTTGGCATCTCACAGTTTGCTGGGGAACTTGCTCCGCGACTGGTATGTTATACTGATTCAAAGCTACAGCGTAAGGCGAGACGTTGCAGACTTATAGTGACTACTGACTGTTGGGGGCCATCAAGGACCAAAGAGGGTCATGAACTTCCCATTGCCATGAGTTGAAACCGACTGGCAAAGAGACATGGGATTTCGGTGGCAAGCCCCATCTCCAAAAACAGTAGATGACGGCAAAATACTGACCCTAATCAGTTCCTGTCTTGGTGGTTCGGCTGCTCAGTAGACATTCCTGTAGCTGGTTTCCTGGAATGGGCTATTGATTCAAAGGTAGCCATAGTTAACCCAAATTGGTTCGGAGGCAACTTGCAAAAGCAGTGGAACAGATTCGAGGAACCCTTACACTTTTAGAGTTCGCAGGGATTGAGGACATATCCAACAACAAGTCAGAGTTTAGCAACTGCAATTCCGTGTTTTTGATGGGTATGTTGGTCTATTTCCTGTAGAACTTCCTGCCGGTTTCTATGACCATTGTTCTGTGAACATCAGTTCCTCAGGAGCCAACAAGAAAAACAAACCGACACCCAAAAAGCAAAGACCAACTTGGGTATTTGCAGAACGGCAACCAATCGTCCCCGCCCGGGTACCCCCCGCCCCCGGTGAAACCGAGGCGCTGCCTTGGATCTGCCAGAGCCGCCTGCACCACCGCGGTGGCCGCCGCAGAAGGTTCCTTCTTCTGCAGCCCTGGGCTCACCAACCTCGACGCGTCGAAGTTCGAATCGGAGCGAGGGGCAAAACTGTACACTCCCGGCTAACAGCCGGAAGCTCCCAGTTCCATGTTGGTCTGGGGGAGGGTAGGCTGAAACATGGAAACAAATTCCCGCTGGGTAAGAGGATGAATAAATCCAAATTCCCGATAGATGTGGGTAAGGGGATCACTGTTGTGCTTCATGGTTCCTAAGAGCACCCCCCCTGCCAGTCAACCAGCGCTTTGTGAATCCTGGCTTCCCAGCAGTGCAAACCCATCCCCATATGGTGGATGGACGAAATCCCTCACCACTTTGAAACCATGAGAAACCCACTGCTTGTTGGTATTTGCAGGGGAATCATCATCCCGTTTAGGAATTCGTCCGCAGGACCCCTTTGAAGCATCGCCGACAGCTCGCTTTCAGGCCGGGTCACGCCGCCACCTGCCAAGCTCACGAGCTTCGCATCTCACCGGGGAATTGTCGCAATTGCTGCACCCCCAAGGTTGACACCGCATAGAAGAATCCACTGTCCTATTCATAGGGGATGTTCCCTTCCAAAAGTGATGATTTCCCACACCCGAAGGCACCCCCCTATTGATATGCTGGGGTTGTTTCACCTGGGGTTAATACGCTTGGGTGTCATTGTGGTTTCCCTTCAAGTAATAAGCTCAGGTGATATCCCCAACAGCATGCAGTGCTCTTTTTAGTGCTCGCACCTCACAGCCCTCGCAAAAACCCTCGTGGAACCTTGGTGGAACCTTGGTGGAACCTTGGTGGTTTCCCTTCAAGTAATAAGCTCAGGTGATATCCCCAACAGCATGCAGTGCTCTTTTTAGTGCTCGCACCTCACAGCCCTCGCAAAAACCCTCGTGGAACCTTGGTGGAACCTTGGTGGAACCTTGGTGGAACCCTGGTGGAACTCTGGTGGAACCCTGGTGGAACCCTGGTAAAACCCTGGAACCCTGGTGGAACCCTGGTAAAACCCTGGTGGAACCCTCGTGGAACCTTACCTCAGGGCCACCCCGGACCACCCCGGAGCCTATCTGGGCTGAGACCCCAAAGCTTTCAGCTGTTGGGGAATAACAGAAAAAGAAAAGAGGTACTATATCCAGGCATACCCATACACGTGCCATGATCAAAACTTCTGTCGGCCGTGACGGTAGTCGCCTTCTTTCTACAAGCTCTTACAATGATGGTCTATATTTCGTACACAGGGATCTACCACCGTCCCTACCACCCAAGTAATGAAAGGGGTGTTTGACTAAACTCCAACCTATTAATATGTCAAGCCAAAGAAAGCTCACATCAATTTCACAACCAAAACATACTGTCCAAAAGTCGACAAATGCCTCATGTTCGCTCCGAGGGTAAGGAACACGTTTTGTTGCCTATGGGAATGCAGACTCATTTGACAGCACAGGGCACAGGGCACCACACCGGGAATCCCAGTCCTGCATATATATAATATATAATATGCCATTTTGGTCACAGCCAGAGAGGCTGCCCCACAACTTGAGGACCTTTTGCATCGTTTGCAAACAAGAACAATACCAACCATGAGCCAATAACAGGTTTTGGGGCACAAAGGCCTACTATGGCGTTTTAGTGAAAAACACCAAGTATGGTTGGTGGACATAAATTCAACCATAGCCATCTGCAGCACCCCAAAACATGTTGGTTCCGGGAATAAACCTAGGATCTTGAAACAAAAACAAAGTGGATAGTTCAAGGGGTTCTTTCATGTCTTACTGTTAACCAGCAGGGTAAAGTTGGGTCGAATTCCTCCAAGTGGTTGGCCTCCTCTTTCTCATTGCAACCATCCTCAAAGGGGGTTCCTTATTTTGAGACACCCCCAGTTGAAGAAGCCAACAGAAAGGCTCAAGGTGTTGCCTGTCTAAGAGCCTCTTTAGGGCTTCCCCCCATGAGTCGCAACATGTCACAAAAACAGACCTTCAAATCATTTCAACCATTTGGAGGGGTCTCCCTTCGTGTGGACACATCCAGCATAATCTTTAGAAATGGAGGACCCTGCACGGCTGAGGTCTGTTAAAACCCTGACCTAACGTGGAAAATACCCAGCAAGAACAAAGGAGATGTTTAAGGCCACCCAAAACGATAAGCTTTGGGTTGTGACCATCCCCCAAACCCGCATGATTTTCAGGGAAGGCATGGGAAGCTTTACGAACAGGGACCCCTTTGATGGTCCGTCTTTCCTTAGGTTTCCTAAACCCGAAACAGGGCACCCATGTCTCCCAATCCTTGGAGAAGGTAACCAAACTTCTTGAAACGCCAAGCAGTCTTTCCGGGTGGGGTTCACAGAAAATATGTTCCGACGGTCAGTAGTCTACCCGAAACAAACATGTTTGGAGACAGCGAAGTTTGATTCTGCCGCGGACCGTCCTCTCCATCCCTTCGGCCGCGAGTTTTTCCCATCAAGTTCAAAGAACATCTACCGTCATTGGGGTTTTCCGGGAGGTGTCCCAGTCAGGAAGCTCTACCGGACCTCAAAAGCTTTTGGGGCCAGTGGGTTGATTCCCCATTCTTTTCAGCCATCCTTCGTTTCAAAAACCAGTCGTTCTCACTGGGTTTCTTGACGTTTTCTTGAAAGAAGGATCCCTCGAAAGAATGGGAAAGATACCTCTAGGGATGTCCTCCCCTTCCGCGTTGGAGCGCAGCAAGCATCGCGCCTTGTCGCTGCTCAGCACATCGAAGACCCCGTCGCAGGCCAGGACAATGGCATCCCCTGCCTCCGCCTCGAACTCCTCTGTGCTCGATTCGCGTCGCGAATCAAAAAAAATAAAAAACAAGGACCACCCGACCCCCTGTATGACGGAGATGTGGGGTCTATTTTGATGGCCGCCTTCTTGTATTATATTGGTGTTTTAGGGATCCAAGGGAAAACAGAAATGCCCCACTAGAGGTCTGAGGAAACATGGCAAGATAATTGCATCAGAACAAACCTGGAAATGGCGAGCTCCTGTCTTCCAGCTCAGGCTCAACATTTGGGTTTGCCTTTTGTTCTGGGTAAGGTGGAAGCCCGCCCCCCGTACGACTTAACATGACTTATGCATGCCATGGTCATGGCTTCCTTAAAAGGGATCTGCTTGATGGTTGTCTAAATCCTCTATTGAAAGGTCCACGACCATCCCAAGCAACCAATGTGTCGACCAAGGTGCATATGCGCTGTACAAGGAGAAGGAATCGGACTGGACGTTATCCGGGCGTCTCTTTTTGGGGCAAGCCCTGTCAGCTGAAACCAAAAGGACTTGTGGGTATCCCGATGTTGAGAATCCATCATGACATGTCTGTGAGAACCCCAAGGCATAGGCTGATCTCTACCGAAACCTTCAGTGTTTTGCTGGCGGCCTTTACCATTGTATTGTTTGGGTATCTCCCGTGTCAGGGAGTTTTTAGCGGACCTCAACCCCCAAACCGGAAAGCCCCCCAACCCAAACCCTCAAAACCCCAACCCCCACGTGAAAAACCACAAGGGTCCTATAGACTCAATAGACCCTACCCCGGCAGAAGAATATCTCGAAAAAGATCGAATTGTCATCTTGATGTTCAGTCAAAAGGCCAAAGCAACCCTGGGCCGAAATTTCAGGGCCGGGGTTGCAGCTGGATCCCAGCTGCAAAATCATGGCTGGACAAATACCGACCTGGTTGCCTTTAAAGCAGAAAAACCTTATCGGTCTGCTGGAAAGTACATTTAGGGCTTCCTGTCAGAAAATTTTGGGAAAGGATGGGACACGATCGCCGTTCAGTTTCCTTGCGGCAAAATGTCAAAGGACACGTTGGCTGCTCTTTTCAGATTTGAGGAAAATTAAGCCTGTCAGATGCCTGGGCTGGAGGGCCCCAATGGACGGAGACTTAGTGTTGCTCTTCCACTACAGCGGGAGACAATGGCCCAATGACATGCTGCATGAAGATGAACGGGACGCTTTATCGCACAGGAAAACGACTCCCTGCAAAAGAGATCAAGCGCTTTCAGCTAGCCCTGTGCTTCCAGTTACCACTATAGTAGCCAGGGATCCTATGGTTTCCCCTGGTTGCCTACAATATAATTAGGCTTGCCTGGAAGCACTGGGTAGCGACGACCCCCACAATCGCAGTCAGGACGTGCGACTGGGATCATTTTCTGAACAACCAGCAACCCGTGAAGGCTTCAATACCACAAACGTGTGTCACTTCCTGAGCGGCTTGCCCCAAGAAAAATCAAAACTTTTTGAGACGTGTGACGTCATCCGAATAAAGTCCAGGAACTCAGGGAGTGACATGTGAAAATGTCAGTAAGAGAGAGACACACACACGATTTCAGAAAACTCAAGCATGGGCGGCTTAAAGGTCAATGCAAAGACACGCTCGAACTTAACACCCCACTCTAAAGAACACCCCATCTAAAATGTGTTGGGCTGCGAAGGGAGTGATAACCATCCCGACCAACCCCAAGTACAGGGCGTTTTGACGTGAACCTCATATGCAAAGACTGCACCCCTCTAAGTCCGACTATGCAGCTGTGCGGCATACACCTCCGGCACCGCTGACACCTGTGTCAATCTCGGGCGAAATTGTGGTGGGTGTGTCTCGGGTTTGTCAAAATTGGGGGCGGGCTGGACACTGGTTGTTTTCCCTCTACTTCCCGTTGAAATCACCCTACAAAGCGTGCCCTCGCCCACATTGACCAAATTGTACGCCTTTGGTTCCCTCCGCTTCCCTATGGCATACATGTCGTTCTAAATAGGGGAGCCACTGAGTTGGGTCCGCTTTGTTTTCCACTTGAATTAATCCACCCCCGAATTTGGAACTGGGTGTTACATACGGGGGCTGGAAATGGGGAATACTGGCACCCTGGGGTGGCACCTCGAAAGAAGCCGCACCCACCTGTCCACCAGAAAGTGCAGTGGGCAAGCCGGCATGTGTGCAGTGCTGGGCGTGTGCTCTTCAGCGGGTGCGCTTGTCATTCGGCAGGCATGCGTGTATTGCTGAGCACGTGCTGTTGAGTGGGTGTGCTCATCATTTGGCAGGCGTGTGTGTGTGTGCAAGTGCTGAGGATAGCGGGGTAGCGGGCCGGCGGGATGGATATCCTCAAAAGACGAGCGGGCGGGCAACCAGCCGATGCCTTGTACTTGGGATTAATTGGCTTCGATCTCCTTTTGATTTCTTAACACAAACCGCGTACAAAGTCCAAACAAGAGACACCAATTTGAGCCGGGCATTAAGAATCACCTATTTTCTTGTATCCCTACTTTGAGACACTAGGTTTGCCTCCAGCTCCAGGGGGATGGAATTTGGCTTCGATGTTCAACATGCGGTCTACAATAAGAATGGGTTTGTAGGCTAGGGGTAATTCTAAACCAATCGTGGTAACGACAGGAGCCACTTGTAGTACCCCCCGACCAAGATCGAAATCCATCCGCCTTCTGCTGCTCCGGCAGTAGTGCGGCATCCTCCTAGCCCGTCACATGAGACGTGAGCCGTGGTTCCCATGGGCCATGGTTTCTGTGGACATGAGAGAATTGGGGCCCGTCCCCTTGGTTTTGTGGAAAGGTTTGGGTCCCATGTGGCTCTGTCTCAAAATTGGAGGACCACAAAATTGGAGGAAATCAACAGTAGGCCACCTAAGGAAATACCAGTGAGTGACTGTCTGCGACGTTTGCCTTCAACCAGAGTTGGGCCACCTGAACACATTCATGATACATGAAGGGCTATTGTCATCAATCGAAGCTACTAGGTTCCCCTTGGAGGAGTCAGTTGTTTGAACACGTGGCACCACAGTACTCTTTCAACATCCTCGCCAGGTTCCCTTCTTTCAAGGTCCAATTTTTAGAGCCAGCCTTGCTGAAAGAAACATGCGCGAGGCTCTACCAGGCCAATTTGTACTGCCAGGAACCAGCTACCACAGGAACCGGGTTCCTGTGCACTTCCACAGGGAGGGGTCCCCTTCTATAGATCAAGTAGGAAACCACCAGGTTGGGCTGGCTGAGTGCTTTTTGGGCACATGTTTTAGGACTAAAACTAGGGCTCCCTAAGAAATCTGTGTGGGAGAAGTGAACGGTGAGGTCGTAAACCCTTGTGAGGTGATTCCATGTTCCCAAACATTGAGTGAGGTTTGAGCAATCCAAAAAACAACTGAGCTGAGGGCGCACGTCAAGTACATTCCAGATGACTCCACCCCTCTGATTCCCCCGCCCCACTGGCTTCCTCCTTAATAAGACCTTTATAAGGTCTGGGATCTTAATTTGGCACAACAGGGAAATGTTGTTGCACAACTATCCTTGCGCCCCCAAACAGCCTGTGGCCATGGGAGCAAAAGCGCATCTTTTATTGCTAGTTGACTTCCAATGGACACCCCTCCAAAACGGAAATGCCCCACTTGAGGTCTGCATATTTGAGTCTCATTTTGTGCTCTGTCGCAATAACAATGGGTACGACTGCCCTCTTCTCACAAGCATAGCGCTCGTGCCCTTCTGCCCCAAACACCCTCCGCAACAAAAACTCTTGCAGATTGCAACCAATCCCAAACTAAGGGTGCTCTTGAAAACAGGGGCAGGATCAGTCAGTCATTTCCTCACGAAACACCAAGACCGGAATCTGCATTCTTTCAGCACACTTCCAGTGGAAAAGACATCAATTAGATGAGCTCGAAAAAGGAGCTTCACTCCTTGCTCCATGAGTTTCATAGAGGAATGCACCTCATCCAAGGAGCATTGCACATATTTAAGCCGTTCCACCAGTCGCTGCAGAAATTGAACACCGGAGGGTTAGAAACTCCTCTGGCCATAAAATGAAAGAACACAAGCACCTTTTTTGTAGGGGTTCAAGAGACGCGTCCAGAAATCGTGAGACATGGATACCACTGGAGGTCTAGATCTGACACCAAAGTTGAGAAGAAACCGTGCCATCTATAGTCGACCTGGAAAGATACAAGGCAGGGGCTTCCTCCAAAGTGGCGGATTCAAAATGGGCCACGCCCCTGTGATTTGTGGTGTCTTGTGTGATGTCATATGTGAGTTGACTCGTCCTGGGTCAAAATGACTTCGCCATAGTGTTTGGAGCCAAAGGTCAGCTTCTCCCTTGGTGGTTTGGGTTGTTTTCGAGGAACTCGAACATTTCGATGTGACTCCAATCCTTGAAGCGGAAGTCCCCCAGAGCCCTGGAGCACCCCAGGAAGCCTCGGAAAATGGGCGCGGAACCAACCCGACCAAGAGATTCCCGAGGAAACAGGACGGGTTGGACAAGCTGCAGCAGCTTTGATAAAGGGGGCAAAACCAGATAACCACATGTAAGTTGCAAGGCTTGGGTACTGGCTGTTGCTCAATGCGATCTCAAGCAAGCAGGCAAAGCAAGGCTTCGCGGAAATCAAAACAGCATGCCATGTGTGTGTGCGTGTTCTTGTTGAAGAAACACAACCATAGATGTCCTCTTCATTTACCTTTTTCACACAAAACAACGTGACGCCAATCAAGAGCACCCATCCTTTGCTTTGCAAAGCACTCGGAAGGTGCTGGATGCGGGACGTGGTGCTGCTGATGGTGCCCTTTTTGGTGATGTTCTACATCTACAGGCTTGTAACAAGGAAACCACCCAGCTTGGAACCATATCCCGTTGTGAGACAAAAGCTATATTTGGGGTTGGGGTTTGCCCCAACCGCGCCATGTTGTTTTAATTGCGTGGGGCCCTATAGACAAACCTTTTGACAAGTGGCTACGCGTGGGGGCTACACGCGAAAGTGGGTTGTCCAAACAGAAGTAGTAGCAGTAGTAGAAGAAGTAGCAGTAGCAGCAGCAGTAGCAGCAGTAGTAGTAGCAGGTGGTGGTGGTGCTGGTGGTGGTGGTGGTGGTGGTGGTGGTGGTGGTGGTGGTGGTGGTGGTGGTGGTGGTGGTGGTGGTGGTAGTGCTAGTGATGGCAGGAGTAGGAGGAGTTAGTAGTAGTAGTAGTAGTAGTAGTAGTAGTAGTAGTAGTAGTAGTAGTAGTAGTAGTAGTAGTAGTAGCAGTAGTAGTAGTAGTAGTAGTAGCAGTAGTACTAGTAGTAGTAGTAGTAGTAGTAGTAGTAGTAGTAGTAGTAGTAGTAGTAGTAGTAGTAGTAGTAGTAGTAGTAGTAGTAGTAGTAGTAGTGGGGGTCAAAGAGAATGACAAAATAGGGCTTACCAGACCGTGTACATATATTATGCATAAGACAATCAACAGGAAGGTCCTGGCAGCCGAGGCCAGGGCCATCCACTCGCATCACCGGCACGCGGCTTCCGGGGAAGACCTCCACCTACCAAGCATGACGGTTCCGAAGTGTATGCTCTTAACTCTGGCTTGCTCTGGTTGGTTCCAGCCACCCCTAACCCAACCATCATAAAACCAAAACTCCAGGCGCTGGTTTAAAACCAG
Source organism: Effrenium voratum (assembly GCA_963377175.1). NCBI lineage: Eukaryota > Dinophyceae > Suessiales > Symbiodiniaceae > Effrenium > Effrenium voratum. The sequence continues at coordinate 410,104 of CAUJNA010003838.1, read as the reverse complement.
CGGGTGACTCAGTGACAACTAACTCGCCTTGCCCCCGGCGGCTTTGATACGCTTCTCCTCCTCCGGGGCGTTTGGGGTGTGGTCCTCAGGGTGCGCAGTGAGAAAAGCGATGTCGGTGAGTCTTTTTTAAGTTTGGATCCTCCAAAATGGCTGTGTTCCGTGTGGCTTCCTTGAAAAATGGGCATGTTCACGAAAGACACATCCACGTTTGAACAGGATTGAACCATCATTGTACTGCTGGAGCCTTACTATGACCCAATGAGCCGGTCTGGGCCAGACAGTAGTAACCATGATCATAGAGTCAATGGAAACCAGGGTTGGGCGATGCAAAACGCCTTGCCAGAACCATGGTTGGTTACACTTGAAGACCATCCTTTTGGGTTCCCTTTGAAGGGGCAGGCCACTTTGAAGACCGGGACCGTGTTTCTTCAAAGTGGAAAACGGGAGCCCAATCCACCCTCCTTGGTCTGCGCGGCCACCTCATAGCCTGCGAGGTCCCAATGGCGCTTTTGGGATCCAAGTGGAAAACCCAAACTCGGTCATTCTGAGAGCCAAAGATTTAGGTTCTGTGGGTTCAGTCCGGTGGGCACCCGGCACGCTCTGCTCCGGATCACGGAACCTCAAATACGCATCCGACTTTCGGAACGGAGTCTCCCGGCGTTTCGGGTGCCATGTTGGAATAAAGGGGAGCACAGCACCAGGGGGATCAAAAGGTACCTACCATTCAGCAGCAGTTCGAGGGCTTCCTTGCGGCTTCCTGATCACCAAAAACAAGAAGGGCCACGTGCTGTGTTTTCTATCCAGCCACCGGGGAAGGCTCGCGCCATGCGCGAGAAAATCTGCATTTTGGCCCAAACAGGGACTAGGTGCAGTTTGGGCGAACTCAATAAAGCAACGTACGGGGCCCGTTAAAGTGAACCCCCCCAAAAAAAGTTGAAAGAGAAACCTAGTGCAGACTGGTTGCCAGCATCTCCATTCCTGCTGGATTTCCTGAACACTCGAGGCGCCCAATGCAGTGCTTCATGAGACAGGATGTAATTAGATGAATTGTAACCATACAGCAACCCGAATTCTTGGTCGCCTTTCGATCTGTGAGGTCATTAGACAGGATCTGATCTGCACAAACCAAATCATGCAGACCAGGGATTGCTGGCTTGTCTTGCGATGCTTCAATCCTGGGTGTCCTTTTGGAAAAAAGGTCCGTTCTGGGACTGGGTGAAGGGTGACCAAATCGAAACCAATGGGTGGTGCCAATTTCTACACAAACTGGCTTAAAAGAACGATCACTTGTTTTAATGCAGACAAGTGTCAGCAGTAAACCGCGCCTTAGCTGAGCAAAGCGTGGCATCTCCGCATGATGTGCAAACACATGGGCCCAAAATAGCCTGCGCAACAGCCAATGGCACCACCGGTCTTTGCACAAGCATGCATTAGTTGCCAAGGTTGCTCACAAAAAGTGGTTCTGCTAAATTTGCTAAGTCCCCCTTCTTGTCCTAAACAAATCCCTAGACTACCTGTAACTTTTACCAAACCTCATCGGCATATGTGTGTGGGTGTGTCAACATGTCTTTTTTGTTTCAACAACAAAAACACTCCAGAACAGGTGTCCTCAAAAACAAACACACACACCCACACACACACACAAACACACGCACGCACGCACGCACGCACGTACGCAAGCACGCACGCACGCACCCACCCACACACACACACACACACGCACAAACAAACAGACAGAGACACAGACACAGACACAGACACAGACACAGACACAGACACAGACACAGCCACAGCCACAGAGACACAGACACAAACACAAACACAAATACACACACACACACACACACACACACACACACACACACACACACACACACACACACACACACACACACACACACACACACACACACACACACACACACACACACACACACACACACGCACACACACCACACGCACGCACCGACGCACGCACGCACGCACGCACGCACGCACGCACGCACGCACGCACGCACGCACGCACGCACTCACTCACTCACTCACTCACTCACTCACTCACTCACTCACTCACTCACTCACTCACTCACTCACCCACTCACTCACTCACTCACTCACTCACTCACTCACTCACTCACTCACTCACTCACTCACTCACTCACTCACTCACTCACTCACTCACGCACGCACACATCCACGCATCCACCCACGCACCCACGCACTGACGCACCCACGCTCCCACGCTCACACACACACACACACACACAAAACCACACACGCACGCACGCACGTGCGCACGCACACATCATACGAGTCTATATATATTAATCTGGAACAGGGATGTGGAACTCGGAAATTAATGTGAAGCCCACAAAGCGAACATCAAAACGTAAATGCACGCATCCAACGTCGCCAAGGTGCGAGTCCCCCAAGTTGGCGAGGAGGACTCCGAACTTCCCCGGCTTCTCCTGCGGCTGTTTGACCGTGGTTGCCTGAACTTCCCCCACCAAAACACCACCCGAAATGGCCGGCTTTAAGCACCAACCAAAATGGGTCAATTGAAAGTGAGACCGGCGGGGTGAAGGTAAAATGTTGGGCTGGGATGAAACCCCTAACTGAAGGATTTGGTCCGTCCACATTCTGACTCCTTTGCTGGTTGGCAAACGAGGCGAAACAGGACAAATCCCTCCTCATTTGCTGACTCCTACAAGCAAGCCAGTTTGTTTATGCTTTGCGGCTCGTTGATCCCTTGCAAAAGGTTGAGCTGTGGGCTCTGAGTGGGAGATGTCATAAATACATCTCTAAACTCGAGTCGTGCGCAATGTTTGGCCCGTCCCTAGTTGCAATTCAGTGAGCTGCTGCTCATATGCCTCTCTTTCTCGCTCTACTTGTCGGGAAACACCTAGCAGGCATGCATTTGGGAGAGCAGCGATTCGGGGCTTCAGGCATAGTATATAAATGATACTGACAAATACACCCAAATCCCTCGGTCCTCCACTCTCTGGCTCTCGCGCTCTCTCGCTCCCTCTCTCTCTCTCTCTCTCTCTCTCTTTCGGTTTCTCTCTCTCTCTCTCTCGCTCTCTCTCTCTCTCTCTCTCTCTCTCTCTCTCTTTTTCGGTTTCTCTCTGTCTCTCGTTCGCTTTTTCTCTCTTTCTCTGTTTCTCTGTTTCTCTGTCTCGCTCTCTCTCTCTCTCTCTCTCTCTCTCTCTTTCTCCCTCAAAGCGTCAAAAGCTGTTCGGCTCCAAACTAGCAACAGCCTCCCTCTAAGATTGCTCTGGGTTTGAAAATTGGGGCACGCCTAAAACAGTTGCTTTCCTTTCAAGATTTCCCTCTAGCACCTACGGGGGTTCCCACAAAGTCACGCCCTGGCGATCGAAAGGCCCAAACTCCACACCCGTCCTCTCTCCACACGTAGCCGAAAACACACGTGGTACCGCCTTCGCAAAGGCCCTCCAGCCAAGTTGACTCGACCTCTTAGGCCCCAGCTTGAACCCCAGCAAACCTCCAGTTTTTAACGCTATAAGGCTCACTTTCCGAGTGGATCGGCCGAAAAATGAAAACTTCTGGTTGACCCTTAAAATGGTCTTCCCAAAAAGGTTTAAAGTCCTTCACCGCTTACGTGCTCTTTTCTTACACATCGATCTGGTGAATAGTTGGCCAACAAAATAACTCCAAACTGAAAGATTCACCAGTGCCATGTTTTAGCCAAACTAACCGAATGACACCTATAGGGTTCCCCTGCAAGCATCACTCAGCTGGTACACTTTCGGGAAACCCAAGACCTGTCATGCGAATGGCAAATGATCATTGGCTCCCATTTTTGATACTTGACTTTCCAAGGGAAATCTCTCATGAAGCAACAGCTCATCTTTGATGTACTGCCCTTTGAACCCTCAACACCAAAGTTGCACAAACAAAACACATGCGTTGCCCTCAAAACCAAAACATATCAAACAAACACACAAGTTCTTGTGGGTCGTTTCACCACGGCTTTGTGGCTATGGAAAGCCGTCGGGTTGCCCGCCGAGCCGTTGCAACCTAACCGGTCGACGGTTCTGGGCGTCCGGCACTCCCGCGCCGCGGGCCCCAGCTTGATTCGGAGGTGCCGGTCCAGGGCCTTCGATTCGGACCCCCCGCTTGGGCAATTTGCCCCGCCGAACGGAAGGAAGCTGAGGGCGGGGGTCGCTGGTTTGGACCATGTTCCTTTCAAACGAACTGGTGGGAGGGGAATTGGAAGCACGGTTTCATATTGACCAACTTATTGTAAGGATGGATATAGCCTATAGTTGGTATTAAGGGAAACCGGCATGTTGGTAATGGACCGGACCCCTTTTGGCTCTTGGGCCCACAGGGCAGGAAAAAGGGCTCCATTGGGGTCCAGGTGGCATACGGGAAACCAAAAGGACACCGGTTTCATCTAAGGGGGCCAATTCCAAATGTTGAAAAACACCATAAGAACATGGGGCTGCCAATGACAGGGCTCCAACAAGGGGCCCTGTGTTTGACACCCCGTCTTGTTGCGTAAATATCAGAAGCAAAAATTAACTCTACACCGTCAACGAGCGGCCAACCAATGGTCTTGTCAGTGTCGTGGATATTGGAATGGTTTGGGAATGAAGCTGCTGTTGTGAAGGTCCAACACATTTTAGACTGGGTTGTTCAACATCTATCCTTATCCTCGGATGGTCGTGATTTGACGTGGTGTCACGCTTGCAGATTGCAGATTAGGCTTAGGGATCCCCCAAATACATAAGCCACCCAGCCAACTAATTCATCCTTTTGATGCAGCCGGTTCTCACACTTGGCAAGCAAGACCTTGGGCACATGCAGATCGGTGGTAAAACGGAGCCGTCTTCCGGTGATCATGTTTGCCCAGGAAACAGCCCCAAAGCAAGGGAACGGGAGCAGGACTCTAAATGTTCCATGCCCACTATGTTGCCCGTGGCTCATGTGGAGGCTTCCTAAAATATCTGAAAGGGGGTGTTGCTGTTTGTCCGATGTTGGCATGTTTTAAGCGTGCTTCACATGTAAAATGAACGTTTTACCAGGCGTTTGCAACCTCACACTAGGTTATTGTTGCTTGCATCCCTCAATTTGGAACGGTGAAGTGTTTGATCTTATCCATTGGCCTCTTTTTTGTGCGGGAAAGGGCAAGCCTCACCGTGGCTATCTGTGAATTCGAGTGAAGCAGCCTCACAGGTCCTTTCTCCGGAGAGGATTGGGAACCAACTTAGTCTGACCCTAGGAACGTCAACTCCCGTCGTTAGTAACTCTGGTTCTATCCGGCTACTCCATTTTCTTTTGAGCTAGACTTTTAGCGGGAGTCACAAACCCTCTAAACGCACGTCCAAAGGCTTAAATGTGTGATGGTGCTTTTATGTGTTTTTGTGTGAGTATTCGTGTTTTGTGCTTTCTACGAGGCAACCAAAAGGACCCCCCCCCCCAATTTGGGGGATCCAACCTTGAAAACACAGACGCACAGACACACGGACACACAGACACACAGACACACAGACGCACAGACGCACAAACACAGAGACACACGGACACACAGACACACAAACGCACAGGCACACAAACGCACAGACGCACAGACACGCAGACACACAGACGCACAGACGCACAGACACACAAACACACAAACACACAAGCACATAAATGTACAAACATGCAAACACACGCACACACACACAAACACAAACACACATACGCACAAACGGACACATTGCAAACACACAAACACACACACACACACACACACCACACCACACCACACCACACCACACCACACCACACCACACCACACCACACCACACCACACCACATCACATCACATCACATCACATCACATCACATCACATCACATCACACACACACATACATCACACACACACTACACAAACACACACACACACACACACAAAAAAAAAAAAACGCAAACACACAAACACAAACACACATACGCACAAACGCACACATACAAACACACAAACACACAAACACACAGACACGTGGACACACAGACACACACACAGACACGCAGACACACAGACACACGGACACAGAACCACACAGACACACGGACACACGGACGCACAGACGCACAGACGCACAAACGCACAAACGCACAAACACACAGACAGTGGAACCACGGACACACAGACGCACAAACGCACAAACGCACAAACACGCAGACACACGGACACACGCACGCACAGACGCACAGGCGCACAAACGAACAAACACATGGACACACGGACCCACAGACGCACAGACGCACAACCGCATAAACACACAGACACACGGACACACGAACAGACGCACAAACGCACTTACGCACAAAACGGACACACGGACGCACAGACGCACAAACGCACAAACGCACAAACACACAGACACACGGACACACAGACACACAGACGCACAAACACACAAACACACAGACACAAGGACACACGGACGCACAGACGCACAGACGCACAAACGCACAAACGCACACACACACACACACACACACGGACGCACAAACGCGCAAACGCACAAACACACAAACACACAGACACACGGACACACGGACGCACAGACGCACAGACGCACAGACGCACAAATGCACAAGCGCACAAACACACAGACACACGGACGCACGGACGCACATACGCACAAACGCACAACGCACAAACACACAGACACACGGACGCACATACGCACAAACGCACAAACGCACAAACACACAGACACACGGACACACGGACGCACAGACGCACAGACGCACAAACGCACAAACGCACAAACACACAGACACATGGACACACGGACACACAGACGCACAAACGCACAAACGCACAAACACGCAGACACACGGACACACGCACGCACAGACGCACAGGCGCACAAACGAACAAACACATGGACACACGGACCCACAGACGCACAGACGCACAACCGCATAAACACACAGACACACGCACAGACGCACAAACGCACAAACGCACTTACGCACAAAACGGACACACGGACGCACAGACGCACAAACGCACAAACGCACAAACACACAGACACACGGACACACAGACACACAGACGCACAAACACACAAACACACAGACACAAGGACACACGGACGCACAGACGCACAGACGCACAAACGCACAAACGCACACACACACACACACGGACGCACAAACGCGCAAACGCACAAACACACAAACACACAGACACACGGACACACGGACGCACAGACGCACAGACGCACAGACGCACAAATGCACAAACGCACAAACACACAGACACACGGACACACGGACGCACAAACGCACAAACGCGCAAACACACACACACACGGACACACGGACGCACAGACGCACAAACGCACAAGCGCACAAACACACAGACACACGGACGCACGGACGCACATACGCACAAACGCACAACGCACAAACACACAGACACACGGACACACGGACGCACATACGCACAAACGCACAAACGCACAAACACACAGACACACGGACACACGGACGCACAGACGCACAGACGCACAAACGCACAAACGCACAAACACACAGACACACAGACACACGCACAGACACACAAACACACAAATACAGACAAACGGACACACGGACGCAGACGCACAGACGCACAAATGCACAAACGCACAAACACACAGACACATGGACACACGGACGCACAGACGCACAGACGCACAAACGCACAAACGCACAAACACACACACACACACGGACACACGAACGCACAGACGCACAAACGCACAAACACACACACAGACGCACAAACGCACAAACGCACAAACAAACAAACACACACGGACACACGGACGCACAGACGCACAAACGCACAAACACAGACACACACGGACACACGGACGCACGGGCGCACAAACGCAGACACACACACACACACACACGGACGCACAGACGCACAGACGCACAAACGCACAAACGCACAAACACACACACACACAGACGCACGGACGCACAAACGCACAAACAGACACACACACACACACGGACACACGGACGCACAGACGCACAAACGCACAAACGCATCAACACACACACACACATGGACACACGGACGCAAGGACGCACAAACGCACAAACGCACAAACGCACAAACACACACACACACACACACACACACACGCGCGGACACACGGACGCACAGACGCATAAAAGCACAAACGCACAAACACACACACACACACGGACACACGGACGCACAGACGCACAATCGCACAGACGCGCACACACACACACACACACACACACACGCACACACGGACACACGGACGCACAGACGCACAGACGCACAGACGCACAGACGCACAAACGCACAAACACACACACACAGACGCACAGACGCACAAACGCACAAACGCACAAACACACACACACACACACACACACGGACGCACAGACGCACAAACGCACAAACGCACAAACACACACACGGACACACGAACGCACAGACGCACAAACGCACAAACGCATCAACACACACACACGGACACACGGACGCAAGGACGCACAAACGCACACACGCACAAACGCACAAACCCACACACACACACACACACACACACGCGCGGACACACAGACGAACAGACGCACAAACGCACAAACACACACACACACACACGGACACACGGACGCACAGACGCACAATCGCACAAACGCGCACACACACACACACACACACGCACACACGGACACACGGACGCACAGACGCACAGACGCACAGACGCACAAACGCACAAACGCACAAACACACACACACACACACACACACACGCACAGACGCACAAACGCACAAACGCACAAACGCACAAACACACACACACGGACGCACAGACGCACAAACGCACAAACGCACAAACACACACACACACACACATACACACACACACACACGGACACACGAACGCACAGACGCACAAACGCACAACCGCACACACACACACACACAGACGCACAGACGCACAAACGCACAAACGCACAAACACACAAACACACACACACACACACACGGACGCACAGACACACAAACGCACAAACGCACAGACACACGGACGCACAAACGCACAGACGCACAAACGCACAAACGCAAACACACACACACACACATGCACACACACGGGGACACACGGACGCACAGACGCACAATCGCACAAACGCACAAACACACAAACACACACACACACACGGACACACGGACGCACAGACGCACAGACGCACAAACGCACAAACGCACAAACACACACACACAGACACACACACACACACACAAACACACACACACACACACACACACACACACACACACACACACACACACACACACACACACACACACACACACACACACACACACGCACACACCCACACACACACACACACCCGGGCTTCGGGGTGGACCCGACAAAACTTCGGCCAAGCTGCGAGGTATGTGCCTTGCACCTCGGGCTACGTGTGGTCTGGGAATCCCCAAATTTGGTTGGCACCTAAAAGTCTGACAAATTCTCTATATGTTGTCAACTCTATATAAATATCTTTGGGGAGCCCGGGGATAGGGCGCCGTGGACACCTATGCTCAGGAAAGTGTAAAAACACTGAGTCTGCGTCATACAAAGCGTTGACTCAAGCTGTTCTGCTACAGGACTGTCATACAATTGCATGAACGCGGTGGCAAGAACTGCAGTGTCAAACCAGAATGGACCTAGCATGCTGAATCTGGAGCAATCCCATCCCTGAAATTGCCACAGGCCTAAACGAAAAGACCAAAGCTGACCGGGCGCCCTGCTGAAATAGTCTAGGAGATGGCCAGGTGCACGGTATTCCCTATCAACCTGTCGTAAACCCTTGTAACCAGGGACACTAACCATTTAGCCAACTCCTGGACCAAAGTGAAAATGGGAGATACATCCAAAGAAAGCAAGGATCCCCACTCACATGGTCAACCCACAGGGTGCAAGTAGCCTTTGAGGATGTGTCTCTGTGTGTGTTTTGTGCTTTTGTGCGGGTCTGTGGCAACCATCAACATGGGTTAAAAGTGCCTATGTAAGAGTTCACCATCCAAATTGAGCATGCCAAAAAGGTGTGGACACCAAATGGGCCTGACCCAAGAGGGACACCGAAGCCTATGTGTCTGCTGCTCCTGCGAAATCAGGGTTGTTGCCTAAGAGCTCCACTAACCTAAACCGATTTAAGGTGATTTTCACGCTCCTCTGTTTTCTCCCCCCCCCCAAAAAAAAAAACAACAACACAAAAAAGCACACAAAAAAGAGGGTTCTTCCCGGGAAGGACTCTGAAAACGGATCGAGCTTTTGTCCAGCGAAACCGGCCACGGCGCCGCGACCCGGCGGGCTTCGGAGGTATCCCGGCCCGCCGCATCCAGCTCCTCTCTCGTGGGACGGTCTTCGGTGAAACCGACCCTTCATGCCACACAATGTCACACAATGACTCGAAAACCGCGGGCTCAGCGGCTTCAGGTCCGCTTGAACATGGGGCTGCCCTGAAAAGGATTGGTACATTGTGCCCAGGATGATTTCTCTGCATGGTTACTACCTCTGCTGTTGCTCCTCCCAGCCAAACACCACGTGGCTGATTCTGGTCCATACTGGACCACCCAAATCTGCAGGATGCTGTGCCTTTTGCAAACACGTGGCAGCGTTTTTGCAAAATCAAACTTCTTGTGCAAACAAGACAGCGGGATCTCGGCAGAATTTTCAGCGAAAGCAGGCTAGCATGGTGGAGTGTTTGTTGCGTTTCGGCATGTTATTCTCCCGGAGCCATTTGTGTGGGAAATTATGCCGCCGGACACTTTCGGGGGAAAGAACTGCCTGCTTTGCCCTTCACGATTTGTTGTGCTTGATGTATTCAATGCAGTTCATACCCATGATGGCTTCCAAACGGGACCCCCAAAAAAAGGTTCCCCCCCGCCCAAACAGAAAGACACACCCATCTGGGGCGCAACACGCCCTTGTACAGTTTCCCTTTGAACCCCCCAAAACGGTGGGACGCATCTAACTGACCTTATCTATAGATATAACGTGGCCACCGGGAAAAGCAACGCTCTTGCTCTTGAGCGCTTGTCTAGCGAGTCCTTCCAGCTGTCTATTGAGGCATTTTTTGGAGAGGCGGGGATGCGGGGGATTTGGCGGGGGCGGGGAGGGGGGATTGGCTGGGCCGACCCGGGCATGCAATTGTTGCAACACCCTTTTGGCTGGAATCGAAGGACGTCAACAACACATCTCGCAACCAGCCCTGGACTCGGTTGGAGTGAAATCCAAGTTCCTTCCATGACCATGGGGCCCATGACAAAAACAAAGGTCTTGAAGTCTCGTTGGAAGAGCACCCCATGGTTTGCCTCTGGCAAATGGATGCCAAACACGAAACACACACCGAGACGAAACCAAACCTGCAAAAAACACCCGCAAACACCAAACAACACCAAACATCGTCATCATCATCATCATCATCATCATCATCATCATCATCATCATCATCATCATCAACAAACATCATCATCATCCTTATCCTCATCCTCATCCTCATCATCCTCATCAACAACAAGAACAAGAACAAGAACGAGAACGAGAACGAGAACAAGAACAAGAAGAGAACAAGAACAAGATCAAGAAGAGAACAAGAACAAGGACAAGGAGGACAAGGAGGACAAGGAGGACAAGGAGGACAAGGAAAACAAGGAGGACAAGGACAACAAGGACAACAAGAACAAGAACAATAACAAGAAGAACAAGAAGAACAATAACAAGAACAACAATAACAACAATAACAACAACGACAACAACAACAACAACAACAACAACAACAACGACAACAACAACGACAACGACAACAACAACAACAACAACAACAACAACAACAACAACAACAACAACAACAACAACAACAACAACAACAACAAGAACAACAACAACAACAATAACAACAATAACAATAACAATAACAACAACAACAACAACAACAACAACAACAACAACAACAACAACAACAACAACAACAACAACAACAACAACAACAACAACAACAACAACAACAACAACAACAACAACAACAACAACAACAACAACAACAACAACAACAACAACAACAACAACAACAACAACAACAACAACAACAACAACAACAACAACAACAACAACAACAACAACAACAACAACAACAACAACAACAACAACAACACCGACAACGACAACGACAACGACAACGACAACGACAACGACAACGACAACAAGAACAAGAACAAGAACAACAACAACACCGACAACGACAACGACAACGACAACGACAACGACAACGACAACGACAACAAGAACAAGAACAAGAACAATAACAACAACAACAACAAGAACAAGAACAAGAACAAGAACAAGAACAAGAACAAGAACAAGAACAAGAACAACAAGAACAAGAACAAGAACAAGAAAAAAAAAAAAAAAAAAAAACAAGAACAACAACAACAACGACAACGACAACGACAACGACAACGACAACGACAACAAGAACAAGAACAAGAACAAGAACAAGAACAATAACAAGAACAAGAACAATAACAAAAACGACAACGACACCGACAACGACAACGACAACGACAACGACGACGACGACGACGACGACGACCACAACCACAACCACAACCACAACCACAACCACAACAACAACAACAACAACAACAACAACAACAACAACAACAACATGTACAAATAGAACAATCTCATTAAAGACACACACACACAAACACATTGTTGTTTGTTTCAAGGACAATCAAAACAACATCTAGGCCGCCTAGGCCTCCACTGGCCATTGAGAAAGAAATACGTTCGCCGAAGCCAAAGCTCTCCTCTCGAATCTCCGTTGGGACGCGCTCAGCGCAGGCCCGTGCAGCGGCTGCGCCCCCGTGTCCGTCGAAGACCGCGAAGAGGCCTTCGAACGCGAAACCAAAACCCGAGCTGACGGTTGGTTCTATCAAGATGGGTATTCCTTCATCTAAGCTGGGACTTTCTACCAAAATGGCTTCTACCAAGATGGCTTACTATAACCACCATAAGGCCAGCAGAAACCACCTACCAAAGTGGCCTACCAAGATAGCTAAGGTTTGTATAAACCTGACTACACCCACCATAGGACCAGTGGAACCACCTACAAAATGGCCAATGGGGGGGTTTGGGCGCTACCCTTTTCACGCTGGCTATATACGGGGAAACAAAAAACAAACACCAGCTTTGGGGTCCCTATATTTTGACCCATACCCACAATGGGGTGTGTCTTCAAAATATCTGATTTGCCTATGGCAAACTTGAAGGGACGTGAGGGATGAGGAGCCTGCACAGTTGCCAGAGCAAAAAGAGAATCCAAACTGGAATAAACAGAACACCGACAAACAATCAAAACAAACAGACACAAACAAACAACCAACCAAACAAACAATCAAAACCAAAGAAACACAAGACAATCAAGCAAGCAAGCAAGCAAGCAAACAAGCAAACAAACAGACAAACAGACAAACAGACAAACAGACAAACAGACAAACAGACAGACAAACATACATACAAACAACCAAACCAAACCAAAAAGCAAGCAAAACAATACAAAAAAACATACGGCAAGACAAGACAAAACACAACAAAACAAACAAATCAAACACACGAAGCACAACCAACACACACAAAAAACAAAAACAAAAAACAAGCATTGCAAATGAAACCATAAACACAACCAGGAGCAAACAGCCAACATCAGAAACAAACCAGCAAACAAACACATTCACAACCAACTACCATCAGAAACAAACCAACACAAAAAACGAATTCGGAAACGAACACACAAGCAAACACAAACAGCAAAACAAAAAAAGACAATCCGGAACTCACAACACCAATAGACAAACGCACAAACAAACACAAAACACGCACAAGCAAGCAAGCAAGCAAGCAAGCAAGCAAGCAAGCAAGCAAGCAAGCAAGCAAGCAAGCAAGCAAGCAAGCAAGCAAGCAAACAAACAAAACAAACAACCAAACACGCAGAAAAACAAGCAAAGCAAACTGCACAAACAAAACCCAAGGAAACCAAACAAACAAAACCAAACCAGCAAACAAAAGCAAGCCAGCCAGCCAGCCAGCCAGCCAGCCAGCAAGCAAGCAAGCAAACAAGCAACACGATCCAACCAACCAACCAACCAACGAACCAAACAAACAAAGAGACCAAGACACAAGGGCACAAAAAAGCAAATAAGCAAAGACACAAAGAAAGCAATAATTCAAGAAAGCAAGAAGCAAATAAAGAAAAAATAAAATAAAAGACAGAAACAAACAAACAAACAAATAAAGAAAGAAATAAAGAAACAACAACAAACAAACCAACCAACACGCAAACCAATCATGCAAGCAAACCAAGTGTAAAGTAAACAAGCAACAACCACAAACAGCATCAGACAAAAAATCAGAAGCAAACAAAACACAAAGCGAAGAGCCCACGCAACAAACAAAAATAATCACATCTAGGCCCGACTGGGAGGTCTGGAAACACACTCGCCCCCCCTCCCGTCGTTTCGGCCGTGCGGCAGTCCAGCGCCTCTTTCTGCGGCTCCGCCTGTGGCAGGGAGGGGCCGCTCACCATCTCCGGGAGATCGTCGAAGAGGCCCGGAAGGCCTGACAAATGCGACCCGCGCCCATGGCTTCGGCGTCCCTTCTCTCACTCAGACCTGGGAAAAGGTCGCCTTTTGGAACCAAGAGACAAATTTATGGTCACAGGTGAAGCCAAAACGTGAAAAAGTTGATTCGCTTCGGGCAAGTGAGTTTGGTTACAACTTACCAGAATCGGAATACGCCATGAAGCCTCGGTACCTCAAGTAGCATAGCTCAGAATAATCCCTTTCACTCCCGAAACCATCCTCAAAAGCCCTTTTGGTGGAACAAGGAAACATGAAGGAGCCCAGGATTGCCAGTCCAGCTCTATTTTGTAATTTCTTGTAACTACTTCTTATCAAAAACCCTCGCAAAGGATGGACCGGCCTACCAGCCCCCAGTAAAGGGTGTCTTGACCAACGGGCAAATCGGATCCAGCTGCATCTGGATCTATCGGCCTGCCGCCTTGATGTTGGGCGCCGGCCCCTCAGGCAGGCCCTCGCACAGCATCACGTGAACATCCTGCAGAAATGAGCGGTGGCCAAACGAAAGTGGGTGGGCAACATTTCCGCACCAGCTGGCAGGCTTTTCCCAATATTTGGATTTTATCAATTCTAGCCTGGTGAGCCACCAAACAAAAAAACACAAAGCATCAGGTCAATTGGAGCAAAAGCGGGAAGCTCATCGGCACTTCTGGCCCTTCCGTCCAAACAACAAAAGACAAGAACCCCACATTCTTGGATGCCCCTGCAAGGAAGCCAACACTGAAAAACCGGTTGTGGAAAACCGAACCTCTTACGTGTCTCAACCGGATCCTTCTCAACCTATCCCCCACTCCTCAAGTCCAAAAACAGGACCAATGGACCAATGGAACTTGTAAATCATTTCACCCCGACCTCTTAATTACTCCCAACTCCCCAAAGCAAGAACAAAAGCGGACAGCCGCGTGGTTTCCCAGCTCCCCACCCTGTGAGCCCCTAGCCAACCTCACCCAATCCCAAGCACCCACCCCTCGCAGCCTCCCTCCCCAGCAAAGTGGTGAAGAATAGAACAAAGCTGTTGTGGCATTGAAAGGGTGAACGATTGACAGATGGAAGCTTGCTCTCCCTAGTTTCGGGCCAGACTTCGACTCCCCCCTGACTCCCTGCAAAGTTTGCTCATGTTTTGCTCATGTTTTGCTTGAAGGAAACCTGATGGACAAACAAACCAACAAACGGGCAAGAGCTCCAAAAGGTAAGCCACCCAAACGTTCAGTTTGTGTGTAGATTGTCATTATCATGTGGCGAAACTCCTACCCTATCGCATGCGTGCCAATGCGGGAAGCCAAGTCCGGCCATGAGTCCGTGAGTCGGGCAAAGCTCCGAGACACAGCTCCGCTCCTCGTTCTGCGGCCTTGGGCCCTGCGCGCTGCAGGCCGCCGACACCGCCCAGGGTCCTGAAGACGTCTCCTGAGACTGGCCCTGGGTCAAAAGAAAAGGGGCACCTTTTTTAGCCAAAACGAGGGCACCCCTTTTCGGTTGGTTACTTTAGGGAGAAAAAGCTTGTTGGCGGATTTCTGTTTGGTTGATACCCCCCCCAAACGGAAAATCGTGTGCCACTGTGCAATTGGGTCTCCAAGGCGATCGCCTCTTTGGCCACCATGGCGCCGGATCGAATCCCGGAGTCGCGCGCGATCCACGCCCGCTGGAGCGAGCGAAAGGTCGAGTTTGGGGCGTCGGATGTGGTGCCGAAGTGAAAGAAGCTCTGCCCTGCGCATCTTCGGGGCCCCTTTTTTGAGGCGCCAAAGCTTCCATTGCAGGTCCTGACCCCTCCAATGATAGGGGGTTTCTGTTGAGTGGATTGGCCAAGGTTAAGACTGTTGTTGGCAACCAACAAGGGTCTCCTCCAAGAAGTGACTACGGGGAGTTGGTTGTCAATCTCCGATTCATGCTGAGGTGGCTATGAATTCCTTGGGCAGCGGCAGTTCGGGCGAGCATGTCATGCTACATGGGCCACGGTCAATGTGTTGTGTCCCCCAATGACATTGGATGTTGGTGAGTAGCCTCCATTTCCTAGTAGCTTTGGCGAGCGTCCCTTTGCAGCTTTCTTCAAACCAGTAGGAGATAGTAAATATTCACCGTTGATCACATGCCGATGCATTTCGTTCAATGCCGCAAAGCCCTCGCAAGAGCTGATCCACCAAGCAGCGAAAGACAAGGATATGCTCATATCTACCATGGGTGAAACTCTTCGGAGTGACGCCTACCCGATCTGAAATCCTTAGGGGATGCTCGGCCGTGCTTGCAACATAAATTCCGAATAACGTGTCCCAATGTTCCCTAATTGGAACTTTAAGCCTGTTACAGGGGTGAATTGTCAGGGTACAGTACCTGCTTGAGCACAACAGCCATGTAGACCCCAACGATCTGAGCCATGAGCAATATTTAAAAAATGTGTTTCATAAGAGGGCATGGCAAAATTGCTTGACTCCACGCGCGGTTTCGATAAGGGATCCCTCAAACACGGTTCCCCTTCGAACAGCGCCCCATCAAGAAACTCATTTTCGATTAAAACCACATGATAAGGAAATCGAGTCAGAACCTTTTTTTAAACAGGAAAGTTGGGTGCCGGATATGACGACTTTAAAGGGGTTCACCCCTCATCAGAAGTTGAGACAGCACTGTTACTCAAGCTTGAAATGTCGGCGAGCTCCAAGGTGCTGAAAAGGGAAAGGAATTCGTCATGGAGGACAAAATCCGCGCCAAGCGGCACAAGTTGAAATGAACAAAACCCTAATTGGATAAATCACCTACCGACTGGTGCTGGATTTTGTCCATGCACAGCACGAGGCAAAGTCAGTGTGGGCTTTCTAAGGGGGCACCCCCTGTGGGCGGTGTCCCTTGGGTTTATTGAAACCCCCCAAGCTTCAAAAAAAGGAGGTACCCGTCTTCATTGTGTTCAATGACCGTGGAAGTGGCTGAATCCCCCCGATTCTCTCCTGGTCCCTTGTCGAGTGTCCCACATATCTTTTTGCTGAGTACGGAACCCCGGTTGCCAGGGCTTGCAACACCGAGCCAGAAAAGTGAAGGGGTCATCGTGCAAAACCACTCGCAGGTCCCGGATGTCCTTGAGGTTCAAAAGGCAAGCTTTGTTTGGGATCCTGAAAATTTGAACTTGGCCTCTAACGCGCTCAGGTCTTTCTTTGACGGTTTCGATGAACGTCAGAAGTTCATGTCGTGCTCCTTCCTACAAATCTGGGGTTTGACTCTGAACATGGTTTTTTGAACGAAATGGGGCCAGTACACCGGGGGTGTATGATGTCTCAAAATAGGGAACCCTCAAAATGGTTGATTCCTTGTGGTGTCTGTTCAAACCAACCTCAAGAATGGTACCCTCGAAATCCCACCCCCATGTATCAAGCAGTAGGGTCCTCTGGATTGGTGCGTCAACGTGACTCTCTAAGCTATGGGTATGTGTCAAAATGGATTGGCACCCCCAATGCTGGCGTTCCTTCTGGGCTTCGTTTAAGCCAACCCTAAGGACGCCCTCAAAAAGCACATACCCATAAACCTCTCTTAGCACATGCCAAGAGCACATGCCCTAAGGGCGCCCTTATATTACGATGTACGCTCTTCATACCTTCAAAACCTCCAAACCCACGTGTGTGTGTGTGTGTGTGTGCCTGTGAGCTGTGAGTCTGGGATTGTGTGTGTGTGTGTCTCAGTCCTCTCCGAGAATAGCTTGTACTCGCGGCCTCATTCGAAGAAAGTCGCCATGGGCGAAAACCACGCGAAATCCGACGCCACCGCCCCCCCTCCCCAAAAACACTCAAAACTCGAGCTTTGCTTACAAACATACACTAGCTCCACACGGGGCTCCAACCCTCTGGCCCAAAACCAAAGGGTAGCCCAGGATCGAATGGGAGCAGCTCTGTTTGGAGGTCCTCCAAACATATGTATCGTATCCCACGTCAAAAATGTGGGGCTACACCCCTACAAATCAACATGGAACCCAGAAAACTCCCGCTTGTAGAAGGAAACTCCTCTTGGTGGAGCCCCCTTAACTTTTGGGTCGTTAATTTGCAGGGGAGTAATTATCTCCCATCGGCATATTCTTTCCTAGCCTACCCACATTCTGGTAACAATGTAGAGCTACGTCGCCCCTTACATGCAAGCTGATGTGGGTGGGAACAATTGTCGAGCTACGTCCCCTGCGTTGCACACTTCTTAAGACTGCACTGCATTCGCCCAAATATCACACGCATCTCGAAACAAGGAACAGGACCTCAGAACGTCAGCGAGTCTAGTAAAAGGAGTTGTTGCATATCTTGAATCAATTGCTGCAGTGGCAAACCATCCCTCCAAGATTCTTCCTCAACCTGTTGCCGTCACAACAACGAACACGATGCCTGAAAAGATTAAACAACAAAACCAAAAAACCTTTGATCATAGTTGGGGCTGGTTGATTAACATTGATTGCTTTCTAGCTTCTAAGTTTTCCCTTTCTGAAACAAAGGCGACTCAAAAACTGCCACATTTTGGCATGACAGCATGGCTGGTGGCTGGTGGCTGGTTAAATCTTCAAATGGGTGCCTTTTTCGGGGAACCCTCTTTTGGTTGGTTTTAAAGGGAAACCAAAAGGATTCCAGGCATTTTGGGGGATCCCCCTATTTTTGAGACAATCCCACATGCCGAGTCTATGATGCAACACTCCGCACACTGCAACACGTGTTCTAGACTATGGGGATGTCATGGTATGTCCTTTTGGCGGATCCCCACCTTGGTGGGTTCCATGTTGATTTCTAAGGGATAATCCTTAGGGGGGCCTAACAACAATTACCCCTGTAACCCCCCCTTCTGACTTCTTCCACTTGGATGTTTACTGAAATTGGGGGATGCTCATCAATCCGAGGTTTACCTATATGGGTGTCTGTCTTGTTTTCCGGAACCCTCAAGAAGGGTCCCAGGGTGCTTTCCTGTTTATTCGGTCCCCTACTTTGATACATACCCAAGTAGCAACCAAGTAGTTTCTTGACCAAACGAAAACTAGAAAGGGGAACACATAGCGACCTGTGTTGTTTAGACCAAAGTGAACCACAGGGGACATAGCAACCAGTTGCTTTGATGAAAACGAAAGGGAGACCAACAGGGATGAATTATTGGTGTGCAGTGGAGACTGGTCCGTTTCGCTTGGCTGCACCAAAACTAAATGATGAAATTGGGGTGCGGACAATGTAATTACTTGCTTTGCAAGTGAGAATTTCCCGAAAGAACATATACGGGTGTCTCTGTTTGAGGGTACCATAGAGCCCTAGGGACATGTTTAAGGTCTAAAATGGTGGCCGAAGAGGGCACCAACTCCGAAAAACAAGCCCTGCATAGTACTCTCTTAGTACTCCTGTAGTACTCTTTGTATATCCTAAATCCTCCAAAAAACAAGTCTAAGTAGAATCTAGACTCACCCACATAACCACCAATGGGTTCTAACAGTACTATATAACTCAATTGAATGCACACCCATTTGGCCACTTAAGAAAAACATGTCGCACGGATGGGACGGGACGGGACCCGACGTGGACGCTCTGCTGCGAAGCCTTCTATTCTCCCCCGGCTAACTCCCCACGTACACCTGTGCAACAAGGATTACCAACCAGTTGGGTGGGTCAAAATAGGGGTGCCGTCAAAATCGGTGGTTTCTTACGGTTTCTTTTTGGTTTCTCTTTAGATCAACATGAAATACATCGACACACCTGCAACCATGTTTGGTTCTCTTTCCAACAATCAAGGAAGTGGACAGGCCTTGAGATGGTCTGCCAAAAGCCGTCCCTTCCATTCTTGGAAAGGGGGCAACCATTTAGCTACCTGGACCATCTGGGTGATCAAAAATAGACTTGGTCCCCAAACCAATTGGTTTCCTTCTGGTTTCCTTGAGCCATTTCGAGGGGAAACAAAAACCAGCGTGGAATCGTTTCCCTACCATTTTCGTCGCCCAGCTGTTGCTTGGTGTCCAGGGTGAATCCAACAGTCCCATAAAAAGCGGTATCCGACTTTGTCCAAAGGGCGAAAGCCGGCGCAAATCAGCGGCCCGTGCCAGGCCAAAGCAGCGGCAGCCTGGCGACCGGCGACCGCTTCAGCGGAAATTGACCATCTGGGGTGGCCAGATTTATGGCTTGATACGTTGAACCCATGACAAGTATGGTGTTTTTTGCTAACAAGCAAACAAACAAACAAACAAACAAACAAACAAACAAACAAACAGTGGTTCATAGTTTTGGCTGAAACCTTTGTAGAGTTGTTAAGCCAAACAGGGAGTTTTTGGATGCCACTAGAGATCTATCGGCAGTTACTTTATGAACATATCCTATGGCCGCATTGGGGAATTGGAATCATTCTTGTTTCTTGGCTCGGTGGCTATTGCTCCCCTGTGCAAAAAGACAAACTTGTTTCTAGTGGGCAAACACACATGCTCAGGGTTTACGACCGAACCCAAAAACGCAACCAAGATTGAGGTCTCTGTGAAAACCTCCTAAGGAAGATTTGCTCGAATGCCACTGGCCAAAAGACCGGAAAGCCGCCGCGCAGCTCGATCGATCTCTTCGCGCGGAAGACTCGGATCTCGTCGCAGGCGAAGTCGTTGTCCGCTGGAGGCCTCGCCTCTTCTATGAGCCAACCTAAGCGGGCTGGACATGGCTTGGATTGCTGGTTTGGAGGTGTTCCGGGGGTTCCCACTAACCCCCCCCCAAACAAAAAACCGGGGGTTTACCTGAACATGCCGGGGTGGGGGAAAAAAGGGTTCCGTAGAGGATACATCAAACCACCTGCTTCACAGGGGAATCCTCTAAATCAGCTGGTCAAAGCGAGCTGTCTTTTTTGGAAAATTGACGGGTCCCACTGGTAAGTGATTCGAACCAAACTGAAATCAGTAATGTAATGTAATGTAATGTCCGAGAACCACCCCTCAGCTGTGACAAGCACAATATGAGACCTCTATTCTCAACCAAACTGCAGATAAAGCTAGGTATCCCTTTTGGAACATGACGACCTGTCGATTCCACGGTGTCTGAATAGAATCAAACTGAAATCAGTGGAATCCATCTATTTTCAATCAAACTGCTGATTCAAACTAGGTGTCACTGTGGGCAAATCGACGGGTCCCACGGCAACTGATTGGAACCAAATTGAAAGCAGTGGAATCCATCTATGTTCAATCAAACTGATCACCTATGCTAATGGGTTTGTGCAAAACGAAACTTGGGTATACTTGATGTTCAGGGTGTGCCCGAAACAGACTCATAGCTGCTTGAGTCGCTATCAACGCCTGGCACGTGATTTATGATTTAGCCTCTTCCAACCTTACTCTAATGTCAACTTTGGATTGATCCAAAGGGCCATACTAATCCGGGGTGGTTCCCCTTTCGGTAAGGAAACAATGTTACCCGTTAACCCCCCTATTTTCTAGAATAGTAAAACCCACAGCTCGTACAAGGCTGAACAACAGCGCAGTGCAACCCCACCCAAGCAAGCAACCAAGTCGAGCCTGGTTGAACCGACACACCCGAACAC
This sequence comes from Effrenium voratum, assembly GCA_963377175.1. Lineage (NCBI taxonomy): Eukaryota > Dinophyceae > Suessiales > Symbiodiniaceae > Effrenium > Effrenium voratum. Next base: position 387,896 of record CAUJNA010003838.1, on the reverse strand, counting down.
TCATTCCAACTTGTGCACCATCAGGCTGTGTCAATCCCAAACAAACATAAATAATGGGTTGGCATTTGGCGCCCTGTTTGCTCCACACAATATCTGAAGAAGTTGCACCGGTCTGTGCATAAGCTTCGTTTGGCGTATAGCCTGCCCGTGGTCTCCTTTGCACCCTGTTTTGCAGGGAATGGGTATAGGTTAAATCAAATAAAGTAACAATTAATTCATTTGATTTGCACGGGGGCAAGGAGCAAGTGTTTAAAGAGTGAAGAGTCCAGGCACCCCAAAACGCACACCCACCCCAAACAGGGCCACGCATCCGGCAGGGCATGTCAACCCAAGCATGTTGCATATTTGGGGCAAACAAACTGCAGTAACACCTGATTCTCTAATCATGACTTAATCAAGTGCCTCACCACCCCATTCAAACATGTTCTGAGTCCCCCTGGATTTCTGTTGTCTTCCCACAACAAGGGGAAGCCGAAGCCCCGGCTTGATTCCGCATCGCCCACTTAAGTGTGCCCTTTTTTAGACCTCGAAGTGGACTTCGGTGTCCGCGTTTCTTTTCTTGAACAGGGCTCCCTATATCACCCCTACTGGAAACTCACCTACGGACCGTGTTAAGTTGATGATTGAAACCACCCCCCGTCGACACACCCAGCGGCCGCTGGAGCGCATCAGCTCGTGGAACTCCTGGCTTTGTCTGCCCAAAAAGGAAGTCACACACCCATGATCAAAGGGCGACCCCAAAAAAATGGCTTCGGTTTTACTGGAAACCCCTTTTAAGCACAGGATTGGAAACGAAAACTCAAAAAAGGCAAACTCATTTGCAGGGGGGCATTCAGAGGGAAACCACCCTGTTTGGGAGTTTGCCTTTTTTCAAGAGAACCAATCGACATGGCAAGGGCGTCTATTGTTTGGAGTTGGTACCCTCTGGGGGTTGCAACAGGAACATCAAGTTTGGGGTACCCTTATTTTGCCCACACACCCACAAACCAATACAAACACAAAGAAAAAGAAGAAAACAAAAAAGGGCTGGACGTGAAACGTGCCTCCCATCTCGGACCCTTTCAATGGAACTTGTCGTGGCAACTTACCTCGTGGAGTTTCAGGTTGCCGATACCCTACCACCCCAGCATGCTCTCAGCATGGATTCGAAGCAACCACTCAACGGTATCCTCAGTTGCCCGAAGGACTCAGAAATACAAGGTTGACCTTTTGGGGCCTTACTAAAAGTGGACCGAAAGAGAAACCAAAAGGTTGAGAGGTGGGTGTTGAACAACTGAGTATCACAGAAGGGGGCAACACCAATTTCCAGAACCACTTCTGGTTGTCTCGCAGGAAGCCGGCCTTATGAGCCGCCGGTTTCATGCCTTCACTCCAATGGAGCGAAGCTGAGAAGTGGAGTCCAGGATTTTGTGGTTAGCCGATGTCGTCCAAACCCTAAATGGACCACATTAATGGATATGTTGACCGAAATGGGCCACTCAGTTCCCCTGATGCTTTGGCATGGAGTACTCTTGAAATGGCACGAAGTGGAAACCAAAATCATAGGGGATCGCCACTTTGACATGATATATACCTGCAACTTTGTTGCCCCAAAAAACAGCCGTTTCACGAGATGCCACTTCGACGGCAGTGCCATGGTCGGGAACGTGGCCCTTTGGACGGGACAAGTTGTCGTTTGGACGGGTAAAGTTGCCGTTTTGATTTGGCAGACGAACTGGCGGAAATGCTCAACCTGAACAAGTGCTGTCGCTGTTTCGCCACAAAAGCGCCATCTAGATGGAACAGTGGAAAAGATTGTTTTTAAGCAAACAGCAGAAAATGCACCCTCCGGAAAGCCACGGGTATGGGCGTCACAACATGAGGGGACCCTCAAAATGGATGGTGTCCTTTTGGTTTCCCTTTAAACCAGCCCAAAAGGGTAGCCTGAACAAAAAGACACAGCCAGATTTAAAAGGAAACCTAAGTCCTGTAATTTAGGCGACACGTGGTAACTCAGGATACTCAGGGTCCAAAGCTAGAACTTTACTTTCTATGCTGGAAATAGGTGGTCACACGCAAGGCGCAGTGAAGCACGAACCCGGCAATTCTTCCAGGTTGTGGCAAAACAAGAGGCAAGCAAGGGTGATCCTGTGTGCGTTTCGGGAATCCTTGCACTGCACTCTCTCAATGCCACAAATGCCAACTAGCACGCGCTTTTCAACACCTCGCCGCTTTGCACGGAATTTCTAACCAGCACCCGTTTTTCGACACCTCACTTTGTGCAGTGCGGGCGTCCCGTGCTCCCTGAATGGAGCTCATCCCCCTCGGTGGTTTGGAGCCCGATTGGTTTCGGGGTGAACTGAGGGTCCATTTATCCTCAAGAACCAGGGGGTTCAAATCCACAATCCAAACCAACAAACAAATGATTGCCTGTTGTTGCCTGAACATTGGCCCCAAAAGCTTTCATTACCTAATCCGAGCTGACGCTTGGTTCTGACATGGCTGAGGGTTTTCATTGTACATGGGCACTGTACCAAGTAAAACGCGCAGAAATCGGTCTGAGACGTTTCCTTCTGGTTTCCCTTTAAACCACTCCACAGGGCACCGAGCCCTTAAACAAAAATGACAAGCCCAAGTGAGTGTCTCATTTTAGGGCACCCACCAACATGTTCCTTTTTTTCCTCTTGGTCTCCCTTCAAAAACCGGGGGGAAAGGAGGGTAACTCCCCAACCAAAGGCGGACACACCCCTTCAATCGAGCTTCGGGCCCGGGGCCTCAGCCCGATCCCTGCGCTCCTCTTCCACGCCGCGCATCTCTTGGGCCCAAAGCACCTGGCGCACCTCGAGGCCATTCAGCGTTCGGCTGAGGTCCCGAAAGGCCGCCGGAAGGTAGACGCAGTCCTCGGGCCCGTGGAAAACTCACGGCGACGTTGGGGTACCGCGAACCCAAATGAATGGGTCATGTTCAACTTCCAACAAAATGACAAGACACGTAGAAGAAAATGAGAAACGCGAAGCCGTAAACTGGACCCTTTTGGCTACTTGTTTGCCTTTCATTCTGACGGGCACTGGGATGTCTGACTCCCATGGAAACTGTTGGTATCCAGTTGGGGGGGTACGTATGACTGAGAGGAGCGGCTGACATGAGGACAGTGTCGACCTTCAGGGACGAAGGAGTGCCCCACTCCAGCTCCAGCGCATTTGCACAGTCCTGGGCGAATCATCAAGTGAGCAGAGATGCTTTCGCGACCACGTCTTTTGCTTTCGTGGGCAGTGTTTCCCTCAGGTTTGCTTTCGTGGCGCTTTCGCGGACAGCTTTGACCTCCATGCGCATGCGCCAGTGTAAAACCTTGACTACAACTCCCAATCATCAGAATAAAGACTTTCAAGTCAAGGGTCTTTCGCGGCAGGACCTTCTCTTGGCACTTTCGCAATAGGCTTTCGCAAGCTTTCGCGGCCGCCGTTTCGGTTTTCGCGGAGGCTCCATAGGACACCCCCTTGGCTACTTATCATCATCAGGGTTTATGGCGCTGCTCAAGCGCTTCCCTCACAAATTGGCAGAAGGAACCCAAAAAGGGGTGCCGAAACCTCTCAAAAGCAGTTTATCTGTTGGTTTCCCAACATGGAAACCAGAAAGGGTGCGGCGCCCAAAAAGGAGACAGCTCCAAGATGGTTTTTGAGGCGCCTCCACTCAAAATATGCGCATTTGCTGGTTCCATACTACTCTGGAGGGTATCTGACGAATCCCAAGTATGGGACATTCATCTTGGGTGATTTACCCCATTGAGCTTGTTACAAGTTGGCAAAGGGGTATCAAGTTGCAGCCCTTCTTTCGGCCGCCTTTAAAGCCGAAAAACCAAGCAGCGCGTGTGCTTCGGCTTGCCAGTTTTGCGTCAACAAGCTGAATAAGGCTTGCTCGCAACATCACCGACAAAGACAGTGCACCGATGTGTTTTGGGGATTGAACAACCGGTTCTGGGTCGAACCTTGTTCTTTCGAAAGCTACATGTTCAACGAATTGGCGGTTTCTATCTCCGATTTTTGCGACCCCCCACGAGAATGTCAAATCTGTTCGGGGCCTCTCGCTCAATTTGAGCCTTGCCAGTTTGATTGTTGATTAGATGTAAACTAGGGGCTCGCCTGCTTGACACACAACAAAGACCTGCATTGGAGAAATCTCCCTGTAGGGTACACCTTTTCTAGGTTAGTGGTATATATTCAGGCCTTGCGACTCTAAGGGTTGATTCCTCGTCTTCACCTCACCTGAATTCTCTTTAGAAGACAAGGGGGTTGGTTTTCTTGGAAGAGAAGGATCCCTGAGAATGGAGAACTCTCTGACATGAAATTTGATGCCGGTCCTGCAAGTGGTTGGACTCGATGTTCGCCTTCAGCAAAGGCACAAGCACTGCACGGTCCTCGCAGGTTGGAACTCCGGTCTCGAGCGGTCTGAACATGGGATACTCCGCCAATAAACTATCAGGGAACCCGATTTCCAAGTCCCCACTTTCGGAACTTACCATTACCCATAAGCCTGGCCCATGCAACACAATTCCCACATGACCCAACTGGAGAAGAATCGCATGCCATGCCCTATCCGTGTACTCCAACGGAAGAACAAAGTCGCCTCAACATATTATGAGCGTGGCGTTCATAGCTTGAAAAGGAGACCCGCACATTCAGGGCGCTACCTTGGGCGTGTCCCATCTAAAAATTACCACCCTCAAAGGAAGCCGTGATGGGCCTCGCTGGTTCTTCCTGTCATTGTGGTGACATCCTTTTGTTGGTCTACCTCTGAAAAGTGGTAAGGGAAATTCCCCCCCCCCCCCCCCAATGATCGGCAGGCTGCCATGGCTTTGAAGCAGCATATCCAGTACAAACAAAACAACCATGTACAAGGGGTGCGTTTGAACCATTGTCTCTTGGGTGTTTGGTTGTTGCTGAATTTACCCCGTGCAGTGCCCAAAAAAAGACCTGCGACTTGCGGGAAAGCTTTGGGTCATTCCCGGGGTGCAATCCAAGGGTGTAATGCAAACACCCTTGGATTTGCGGTGACTCACCCTACTCTAGACATCGGCGTTTGGCTTATTTGATAGGAATTGATGCGTTGCTCAATTCACACAACTCTCTCGTGCAGGCGAACCACCAAATTATCTACATAACAGGCGCAGCCAACACTTCTACGGCGAAACGTCTGAGACGCGCTTCTAATTCGTGGTCCACATCTGGAGCACACAGAAAATAGCATGTTCTATCTCAGTTGCATATTTCGTCTACCCTTTTCACATGACATATGTGTGGAAACCCAAAAATGGATTCTGACAACTTGTGACAGGCGGCCGTCAGCAACACGCGGCCCCCCAGCGCCGCCGCCACGAGGCCCACGTAGCCTGTGCCTGCGCCCAGCTCGAGCACCGTGGGCCCGAACTCCAGCCTCGCGAGTGCGAGGAGGCCGGGGTTGCCATTTGGTGACTCACAGGAGTCTACTGGACCAACTTAGACCCCCGTTAAAAAAAAAAAAAAGAGAAAAAGAAAAAGAACCGGTTGAAAGGAAACATTGAAAGAAACCCAAAAAGGCAAAAAGTTAAGACGGTGGCAATGCAGAGGTTGCCCTTCTGTGGAAATCTGCAGGTGTGTAAGTCTACCTTGGGGTAACCAAAAATGGAACTGAGTCACAGTCGGTTTGCATGTTCAACCAACAGGTACAGTTGGCACACGTTTGGAGATTTTTCCGAGAATGGGTGGGCCCCAATTGTGTGTCCTTCTTCTATGTGATTGTTGCTCACCAAGTGCAATGGGAACCCAGAATTGATCACCCCTTGTTGGTTTGCGGAGCCATTGGGGGGATCCCTGAACAAGCTGAGAATAAGCGCGCATGTTTCCAACAATGTGCTCGATCGATCACCAAAGCAACACTGGTGGGCATGAAACACGAGTAGACAAACCAATTTGGACCAGAGGTATCCCTGAGACAAACCAGAGTGGGCCGACCATAGCTTCTCATTAGTTGTCCATAAGACACATCGACCAGTTTCCCAGTGCTTCCAGTTACCACTAGCCACTGTAGTAATCAATGTAACCTAGAGGTGAGGAACCCTGGTTACCTACTATTTTTGGAACGGTCAAACTTAGTGGTCCCCGAGTGAGTCGCCATCTGGTTGTGGCTTCAATGGTTCAATTTAGAGATCTCATCCATAGGCACAAATGTACCATAGACTGGAAATGAACTGACCGGGGAGAGTACGGCCTGATAAGCCAAGTTGCTGACGCTTGATCAACATCTCCCCGAGGCAGAGCGCGGAATCCCAGACGCAAACCCCAGATTCATCTGCCAAAGTCATGTCTGCAGCGATTTCGAGGACCTGAGCGAGTTCCAAGAAAGCAGGGCTCTGGCGATTTGCGCTTTTGAAGGTGACCGCTGCAATTTGGTGTAAAGGGGAACTAGAAGGAAGGCAGCCAACATTGGGGGTCCCCGTGTTTTTGACACACGCTCATTGCAGACCTTGCTAAATATTTGGGACATCCCTATGTAGAAAAACATAGAAACACCTTGTGTACCTGTGGCAACGTCCAATGGGAAAAAAGTCGTACAATCCAAGTCTCATAAAGAAGTCCTGACCCAAAATCGATAGTAAGGAATCCGACCGGCTCATATTTCGACCACACCTATGTCTGCTAACTTTGTGAACCAGTAACCTTCGTCACTTACACCCAAAATAGTATGTTCAGATACTGCTTCATATTTAGTCTACCCTAGAATAATGATTACGCCAGTTCACTTGCCATTAGCTTGACAGTTTCTCTCCAGTGCTCCAGCTGTGAGCTCTCCTTTTGGCGCCCCATTTTTGAGAAGATCGAAGCAACCCTTTGCGCCCTTGATGCGACGTTACACAAACTTTGACACCACTCAAATGTACAAACTAGGATGCGAACATTGTTCAAACTCAAACCAAACTCTGGGCCTCGGCCCCCGAAATCTTCACAAACCAAGAGGTGGTGTTGATTCATCAGGTGGGCCCAACCCTTGCAGAGGGTCCCTTTAGGGCTAGAAACCTGGCTCACATCTGGTATGCTCAAATGTTCCATATTTGATCTTCCGCAAAGCATAAAATAGTCTTGGAGGAGACCCCAGAAAAGAAAAAGCCAGACTAGCGTACCTGCCTAACTTGGACCCTTGCCCTGGCAGAAACCCTCGATAGGCGTGCCAGGCTGTCTCACTGCCCAGGGATGGCCATTGCCGAATAGAAAGGCTCGTTCCCTGAATCCACATTTGCATCGAGGTTCCAAGCCACAATGTGTACTGCTCAACATGATTGAATAAACATATTTGTCCGTCCCTCGTTGGTCTTTTCAGCTCCTGTTTAGTAGAGATTGGTTCTTGATTCCTATACCTTGCATAACTAAGTGCGGCATTCATCAGCGATCAACTTTAAGAATCAGTATGTGAACGATGTGCGCATCACGTGTGCCCGTAGTGCCTTCTTGTCTGATCTATGAGAAACTATAGAACGTGGCAACTGGAAACCATTCAGCCTGCCAAGCACCTCGGCAAGTCTGGAGAGAAGCTTCCGATTGATGGGAGGTCAGACACTCATCCCACGCGTGCTTGTCAAAAATGCTTAAACAATACGACATGGGTTCATAGCCCTTCTGTCTACGTGGGAAATCTTCTCTTGCAAGGAGGTATGACTAGGGGGTACTTCAGTGGATATCATCACGCAACTCTGCAGGAGACCTGCTAAGTTGGCGAAACCTTGTTGGGGCTCCTTCTATGCCTCGTTGAAACATCCCGCCAAAAGGAGATGGCTGAATTATCCAAAAAGAGGAAACAGAAGGACCCTTGAATGATTTGATGTGAGCCAGGCCACTGCTGATTGTGTCCCACATTGACATGGGAACTTTGGTGAGAAACCCCTACTTCATTGCCGAGTGTTCCCAAGCCCATCCCCTTTGCAGCAAATGATGGTGAATATTGATCGTTGCTCATGTAAGTGACAATCAGAACCTGTCACTTAAGCGGTCTACCCAAAAACCCATGGTAGCCGGATCTCAGCACCTATTTATGGCAAGACTCCCCCCCCCCAACCGAACCATCACTTACCCGGATCTTGAGCAAGTGGCGCATGCGTGTCCACACGCTTCAAATTCCAGAGCCATCCAAGCCAGCACCCCAGCAACAGCTTTTTCGCATGTCCAAAATCCCTGGCTGCAGAGAGGCTTCTCCAATTTGGGGACGTGTCAAAACGCCTAAGCCAAGCAGCCCGCGCGGAGCCATGGGGCTGAGGAATCTCCACCCGACGCATGGCTCACCAGCTCCTTTTGTCTTTTCAGGGTAGCCCCGTTTTGGGGGGTGCTTGGGAAAGCCAGAAGGAACCCACCCATTTTAGGTGTGGCTCTTGCCCCCTGTCCAAAACATGCATCTGTGTGCTGCTTAGTGGGAAAATCGCAACTTACCAAAAGCTAAAGTCCGAAGATCGCCAAGGCACCATTTTTTGGGGGAACCGAAGCAGCTGCCATGAGTGTCTGTGGTCTTTGCATCACAGGGTCGCTGAGCCAAGGGGCGGCATGTGTCGATGAGACCCGCCCGCGTCAAAGAAACACGCACTCCAACTTGGATGGTCAACCCATAGTAAGTTATCACCATGGTTGCAATTGGGGTGCTTGCTGAGTGAAACTACTTTTCGATGGGGTCCTCCGGTGGCAGTCCTAAAATGGTTGTATACCTCGCTGGTGTGGAACCTGTGATAAATTCAACCAGCTAAATAGCGTGCAGCAAGGGACATACACTGTCCCCTTTGGATTTCTTCAGGGACAAATGCAACTTCTTGGCCATTTACAACCAAAAAACTGACTCGGAAACAGCGCAAGCTCCGCCCCGTTCACCCATTGGAAAAGAGGTTTGGGGTGGAAACCGTGGCCCACATCTGGGTATGTGTACACAAACAAACATACTTTCTAACTCTGTTCGCCAGTTGCCCAAAGGACTCAGAAATGAAAGGTTGGCCTTTTGGGACCTTTGCAAAAACTAGACCAACAAGGGCAAACCCAACAGCTTGAACAACTGAGCTACCCCAAAATATCGCGAATCCGTGCGGAGACCCCAGCAACTCACCCGAAACGGGTCCCACTCGAAGCTCGGAAGCCCGCCTCGGAGGTCGGGAACTCCTAGCGCGCGGGACCCGGCTCTCCCGAATCTGGGGTACTCAAAAAACCACGCCGCATGTGTGCCAAGCTACTCGGTACCGGGAAACCAGCCTGTACCGTGAGGAGAACACACCAAGCTGCCTACTATAGCGGCAACTGGAAGCACTGGGATATGCCCAGGTTCCGCTTCATATTGGGTCCAACCTAAATCATGAAAAATACATTCATATGTAGTCAACCCTGAAATGTGAAACAAAAACACTAAACATATTTAATGAACCTTCAAAATATGATAGCAACGGAGGAGAGCCCAGGGTGGATGCAGTCCACATGCGGCACAGCTTTTGTGCGTTTTCAGGGTTTTCTGAGAAGTTGAAAGCTCGTCTCCATGTCACCAGATGGCCGAAAGCGCGTATGGCGTGGAGTTGTCTTACAATAGGGGCAACCCCACCAGTGTCTCTGGACATACTGGACAAACCTCACATGGCATGAAGCTATCTCAAAGTACGGAAAAATTGCCAGGACTACTGCATATGCTGACCAAGCCTCATATTCCGCGGCCGACACGGACACTCGCTTTCCGACACTGGCAACTTACTTTTCTAAGTTGGTCTCTTCGGACCGTCGCCGGTCAACACTGAGACCTTACTTTGCTAAGTTTGCACTGTCCACTGTTGTTCGCCGCCCTTCACCAGCGGACACGCACTGTCGCATTCCGACTCTGAGACCTTACTTTGATAAGTTTGCGCCGCTGCTCGCTGTTATTTCGTGGCACGCCGTCCGACTCATGGCTTCCGCGGCCGACACGGACGCCCGCTTTCCGGGTCAGGTTGTCCAGTAACTTTCCGGGGCTCCCGTAATCTCAGCCGTATGAAGTTTGGTCAGGGTGCCCAGTAAGTTTTGCAGGGTGGTTCCCGACAATTCCAGGTTCGGGCATTTCGGTACAAATCCCTACATTAAATATATATATATATATATGTATATGTATATACACAGGTGGCATATCCGTTTCTAGCTTCATTCTGGACGAATGTTTGATATGATGCCACCTTGATGACTGCTAGACTGAGCCGAAGAACAGGAACGCGATTCTGCCGCCCGTGCGAGCGTCGGAGGGCCAAGGCGAACCCATGATCCGTAGCTTCTTGGACTTGTCACGGCGTGCTTGGTGCAAGGTGCGTTGCTGCGAAAGTCTTGTGGGAATCTTTTGCCCCGAGCATGTCCCTGATTGCTTCGAAACCCAGCGTGCGGGGATCATTGCCAGTTCCTTGGGTGGGGTCGTCTCCATGATGGCTTGTGCCTCGGTCCTCTTGCACTTCATGTTGTACTTCTGCGCAAATTTCCGCCATTCGCTTCCAACCACAGCGGTTGGCATGGAGGCTGTACACGTACTTCCTTTTGCAGAGCTGGACGGAAGAGGGCTGCGGAGCTTTTTTGGTAAAGTCAGTCATGTCGTCGTCATCAAGGGAGCACACATGCTTGACAAACATCTTCAACCTCACCAACGTCGAGCTCGAAGGTCTTCGTGTTGCTCGGGCAAGCTTGCCACAGCAAGCGTGCGCAGGGCAGCCTCATCTGATAATCATCTAGGACCTTGAACCGTCGGTGAAGATGGCTTCGCCGCTAACAAGGCAGCTAGAGATCTCGATGCCTTTCAGCTTCAGCTGTTTCGCGCCAATTGCCTGGCAAGAGGTTTTGCGTATGGTGCCAGGAAACTTCGAGCGATTGCGATATGGTGGCGGAAGGCTGGGATTGGCCTTGGCTGGCTTCAAGCGTTTCTCCCTCTCCGTGCTCAAACCGGAAGGCACGTGAGCGACTGACGTCTCGTGATTGATCAACAACGAGATTTCGATGTGTGTGTGTTTTTCTGACGGGCGGGGGGCCTATATCGTTCCATAGCTATCGATGCGCTTGCAAAATCCCGCTTCTCGTGCTACAAGCTTCGCGCAGCTCGACCATGGAACAAGGTATAGTTGCGAAAAGCGGTCTTCGTACGTTTTCTCCATGGCTCATGCGCCGCTTTTGCGTCGAAGAGCTATAGAATGAGAAGATATTTGTTGTCTGTTGAGCCACTTGCGGCTGATGTGATTCGTGGGTCTGAGACTTGACAGGAGTCTCAAGTAGCGACACGTGGCAGCAGCAGGCACTTGTCCACAGTTCTTTCCCTCCGACAAGGACCTTCTGAAGAACCTCCTTCTGAAGATACGCCACCATATCAGCCATTTCTGCCTCGCCAGCAGGGACTCCGTGTAAAGGTGGAGAAGGGATTTCGAAAATCCCATAGCGGATAAGGCAAACTGCATGTTGGCCGCGACCATGGCCCACACCTCTTTCTTGCAGACACCGCGTCGCATGATAAATACCAACTGGTGTCACGCATCTAAGACGAACGCAGTCGTGACGAACACCTTCCGCAAAGCATTTTGACCACCCAAGCTCTCATCAGCGTGAACCTGGTGAAGAAACTGAGCCAAGTCATGGTTCTTCGAAGAGTGCCATTGCTTCATGACACTGTCACCATTTGATCCTTCCCTTCCTTGGGGACAAAGCCCAAGCCCACTTGCACTAGCGTCGGTCAAATCTTTTCGCGCACACTCTCTCCATGGCCCCAGTCTGTGGAGAACACCTTGTACGTGCAGTCATGCACACCCGCAATGTAGTCATGCTTTGCACCGCTCACCTGCGCAGACTCTCCTGAAATGACCACACAGAGAAAAGTCTTGCACATGCTCTGAGCCTTGTGGCAAACCCAAAGGCAAAACAACTCAAGTTCGATGATACCCCACTGCTTCGGGAGCGCTCGTCCACTATGCCCGGAGTCCAGAAATCAGGTCACGCGCACCCTCGGACAAAGACCTGAGATCAACCCCGTGCATCTTTGCGGAATGGCGAAGATCAACGCCATCAGTTTGTTTTGAGACTTCGACATGTTGCTGACGGCTGACCTGTGATTTTGGAGGATTCTCACAGGTCCAAGGCAGCAAACAAACAAGATGCAAAGACATAAAAGCCGTGAACAGCTTCTTGGACGGAACACCAAATTGCAACCCAAATGATGTGGATGGTTCGGTGAAAGGTGTAAAAGAGAGATTGTTGTAAGCTGCTTGTTGGGCACCACAAGGGGAAGACCCAAACAGCGGCCGCACGACTGGGAGGCCACACCAGGTAAACCAGCCGGGCCCAGCCCCAGCGGTTAAGGACAAAACGAACGCGGCGATGCAAATCGGCGCCTGTCTCTGCTCAAAGGTCATGCCATTGTGCGCAAAGAGCACCAGCTTCTTGCGCGTGGCCGCGCACACCTGGCGCGCGGCAAAGGCGGAGTCCGGGAATCTCACGGATTCAAAGGTCCAAAGATGGGCTTGACTGAGGGGAAGAGCAAAACCCGAGTAAAAAGCATTGAAACGGGGTTGACAGGTGGTACATTGGAGGTTTACTGGAGGTTGATTGAAAACTACTAGCCACTAAGCGAGTTCTCCCGGATCATCCAGCACGTTGGTTCAACTGACCCCCCGACATAAAAACAAAAATCGGTCTTTGGCTGGCAGGCAAGTGTTCGTCAGTTTCCAAAAGGTGAAAAGGTGATCGAAAGGTGGAACGTAAGACAACCAAAGTACAGTGTCTTGCAGCCTTGCAGTTGGACCCTTTTGCTGCAGGAACTGATTTGAACCAAACTCACGCAAACGGAATACGAGTGCGCCCTAAAAAGTGGCACCCCTCCAAAAATGTAGTTTTTCTTGCTTTCCGCTGCCAATATCTACAAAAAGGGGACTGATCTGAGGAAACACCCATTAATTTCCAAGCAGCCAGAAATGACGCCTACCCTCTCAACGTGGAACCGGGAGGTCCCTGGAAGACAATGTGTTGTTTTGTTTTCAAAACTGACATGCCTTATGCGGGCTTCGAGAGGCAAACTGGGTGGTTCAGGTTTGTTTTTGGGAGTCGTGAGAGGATTCCATTTCTGTTTGGAGGGACATTCCACACGGTTCACCCTTTTGGATGATGTTCAAAGGCGAGCTTTGAAGGAACGCCAACCGTTTGTAGGGCTCTCCATGTTTGGACACACCTATATCGTGTCTGATAGGGTCCACTAAGGGTTCCATATTCATAATCAAAACCTGGCAGCAAAGTGCTATTTATGGTTGGGCCTGTCCCTTACCTTCAAATTAAATTCAAACCGCCTGCGCGGCCACGGGGAAAAAGTATATGTTCAGTTGACTTCAACAGGAAACCCCCTCCTAGGAAGCAAGCCACGTGTCTGGACCCGAACTCGTTGGCTTTCGCGGCTCACATCTCTGCCTCAGCATTGGTTCCGGCATCGCCGGTGTGGAGGCACATGTGCTTCACCTAAGTCATCAAAGCCCGGCTTTCGGTCTCGTGGGAACCCCAAACAAACCACTGAAAAGCGAAACATCGGGTAATCATATACTCGTTATATCAAAAACCCAGAGGCTTAGGTGAAGCAACCTTCAAGTGTTTTGAGGAAGCTACGGGTGCTCATGCATCCCACGGCGGCTAGGATTCCCAATGGAACCCAGTTCGCTAACCACATGACTGTTGGGGAAGATGCCCCATTTAAGAGCGAGCTTGCACAACTTGTTGGCTTCTCGCTCATCCAACCACTAACCTCCAAACCCATCCAAAGCACGGGCAACGTGAATATCCCTATGGCTCTGGTGAGTTGGCTGTAAGTCAGTACAGGGGCGACTGGATCGGGTGACTGGGTGGGACCGGACCTCTTGATTGCACCCATTCCCGAACTTGGGGTGTAGCGGTTGAAGCGACCTCATATGTTTTGCAAGCATGATGTACAAAAGCTTGGAGCCAGTCAAGATATACCATCCACGGGTAAAACACAATACATATTATTTATGTATATATATATATATATATACACATGCTGTGTGTATGTAGTGTGCATACAGTGTGTGTGTGTATGTATATAAATATATATGCAAACAATACATACTTATCTGCGTAAATGTATGTTTACCATGGGCTACAAAGTTTGGATCAACTGAACAAACAAAATGAAGAAACAAAATGAAAAAAACACATGGCTCTTCGGAACTTCAACTCGTACCGGTGTTTCCCGCCATGGGTCACCGATTGCGAGTCGAAGCAACAGCAGTTGAATTGAGTGTTCAAACACCGTTGACTTTGGGTAACATGGCAAAGGTTAAATATGTTGGACTTACAAGCCCCATGCACATGGAACCAGCTTAGCCCTTTCGGGAGGGGGTTCGGGCGCTGCTGACTTGGACAGCGAGCCCAACACTACACACCCATCGAACACCGGATGGCTCACCGGAGCCTTGCCGCTGAAAAAGCATTGAGCCGAGGCACATCTTTGCACAACTCCACCTGAGCAATCAAGACACCCCAAATGCTTTCACTTGCCAGTCACTCTCGTAGGTAACCAGGTGTCTTACCTCGCGGTTGTACTTGATGGTTTCCCCTGGTTACCTACTATAGTGGCAACTGCAAGCACTGGGACCAGCATGTGTCCAGCTTCTATCGTCTCTCTCTCTCTCTCTCATTCATGTCTATGTCCAGTTCGTCTAACATCTATCAGGAAGAGTCCCCACTGTTCCAAGCAAAATCACGCTTTGAAGTGGCGGGATATCTCGGGATCCAACCCTATTCCCAAAAAAACAGAGAAAACCACGCTGGCTCCCTTTGCTCGAGCCAGAGGGTCCCTGGTATCCTGGGTGTCAAACCTCAGAAGGTGCCAAGAAACCCTTGAAGGCAATGCCAAAAACCAAAGGGAACAGCTCCAGTTCTGGGGACGCCCGCGCATATCCAGCTCCCTTGACTTGATGCTAGGCAGCAGACCGGCGCTGACGACTGCACGTTGCCGGGGAGTGCACTCAGGACTCCGTCGAGCAACACGAAGACAAAGCCACCGGTCGCGCAGACCTGCCGATCGGCGAACGCGGGCGCGGCAAACCCGCAGGTTTGATCGGTATATGTACGTTTACACATATGTTCCAGGTTCTAGCCCCCTTCCCCTTCCCCACCCGTGGTTATGGTACCCCCCCCCAACAGTGGAGAGTTTGTGGCTGGGGTTGGTTAAGAGGGTTGGTTGAGGATAGTTGCGGGTTGGTCAATTTACAGTGAGTTTACTACCGGAAATGAAGGTAATTGTTGACAGTTGCTCGCATGCAGCGCAAAAAACACCCTTGATGTTGGGCTACATCAACATGGTCACAAAGGTTCACATGGGCCGTACTTAAACCCCAACCAGCCAGGATGTTGATGGAACCTACTACCGGCCCAGCTTTCGGGCGCTCACGTGACACCTCCAACTCGTCCGAGCGCCTGCTCCACCGCCCGCCGCGCGGACAGCCGCACTTGGCCCACAGGCCTGGCGCTGTCCTCAGCGGCAGGTTCTACCCCCGCCAGCAAAACGGACACCCTTCGGCGGCTGTAAGGGAACCCCCGCTCCAACAAACGGAAACAAGGGCACCACTGGTCTGGGTCTAAGGCTGGAGGTTCTACAGGAAGCTGGCGAAATTGCCAAGGCTTTGGGCGAACTTGGCGTAAACATGCCTGGAGTTGGTTTCTTGGACAGGGAATGCGCTGCAATAAGCCCACATTGAAACAATTCTCGGTGATATTCCCAAACCTCAATGGAGATGAGAAGAACCCATCGATTAAGGTGTTACTTCCTTCTCCATTCTGTTCAACCATTACCCAGGTGGGTCTGCAAGCAGTCGCACCAAGGCATGTATTGCATGAGGCCACTGGACAGCAAAGTGCCCCTCAGCAAAGTCTCGGCCTAGGAATACGTCCCTTTGAAACAATCCAAAAAAAGTATCGTCAGGGTCCCATACCCTCTGAGGATGGTTTAGGGATTGGTTCAAGTAATTACGGAGCTTGGACCTCAGACTTCTCAACTAACCCATGTCCTCTTCTATGGTTTGAACAAGCCAGCTGCGCAGGCGTGGGCTCTTCAAAATGGAAAATGGAGGGTGGGCCAACCCGCCTCGAACCTGATCCTTCCGCATCTTTCTGTAATCCAAATCCGTTGGCAATCCAAGGAAGGTGTGTTTCCCTATTGAACATCTACTAAGGGAGACAAGCCGTTACCAAACTCGTGCCTTTCAGACCCTGTCCTCGCCATTGGAAAGCGAGTACCTGCGGAGTCCATCCGTGCGGGGCATACTCTGAGGGCCCGAAATTCCCTAAATACTGAAACAGAGCCAACCACATCATCCCGGAAAATTGTGGGGAAATTCCAGGCTTCTCTTGTTCCCCTTGCACAAATTAGGGCATCCAACCACTCGGCCTTAGTTCGGGCCTATTAAGGCGGCCGATCATAGATTGTATAGTAGGGCCCAGGCGAAGCTCCCATGTTTTAGCCGTTGACCACCATGCGGAGCATGAAAATCAAGGTGATATCGGCGGGCGGTTTGATTCCCAGTTCCCACTTGATCATTCTGAAGGGGACTCCAACTTGGACATGGTCGGAAAAAAAGAAGAGGCAACCTGCAGTACTGGGTCCACTTGAGCGTTGGTGTGACTTCCCCTCAAGCTTGATTGAGCATTCTTCAAGCTTCCCTCAGCCTGCTGCATCCTTCTTGGTTCTTCCGCGGGCTTATGCTCTACATTTATTTGTGGCGCGTGTTCCATCGTTTGCTTCTGCGTCCTTCTGCGGCACATACTTTACAAGATTTGATTCCGCGAGTATTGGCGCAGAAATGGCTGTTCACAAAGTTCAACGGTTCATATCAAACCAAAAGCTTCCGCGAACCTTCCGCGAAAGAAATCTCTTCCGCAAAGCCTGCCGTATGCTTGCGCGCGTCTGCACCGCGCACATGTTGAAGAATCATGCCCCTTCCCCACTACTTTCAGATTGTGGGCAGAACAAATTGACGCTCATTTGGATGTGGCATCCTTATTTTTACCCCCCCAAATGGTGGTTTAAAAGGAAAACATCCTGGAAAGTCACCATGAGAACACCTGACATTTGGGTATGTTATGTCTTTTTAGGGTACCCCTTGTGGTGGTTTTCAAGGGAAAGCAACGAATGAAAACCAACCATTGCTTTCTTTGAGGGGGCCCTCAGCACAAGCACACACTCGTTTGCACTTTCATGGCAAATGACCTAAAACTCGGATCTGGGGCACTGGAGCAAGTTGCCCACCGCAGTGCCCACGTACAAGTGGCCACCTGCCAGGAAAGCTGGAAGAGCCAAATGCCTGGTTTGCAAAAGGAACCGGGGCAAACAGCGGTCGGATTCCTTTCGACACCCTTTTGACGACAAGCTTGGGAGGAATCTCTAAAGGCGCACGAAGGACTTGGAGCGGTTGCTGCCTGCAAAGGAGAGGCTCTCAATCCTTTCCTGCACCTCCAGGACTTGGACCTGGCAGACTTGGGCGCGCGAGAAGTCTTGCTCGCTTCTTTCCACGAAAGCCGCTCTCGCAATATGGCAGAGGTTTACCCCTTGCCTTACCGACCCAATGCTTCTAGTTCCCGTGTTATAGGAAACCAAGCGAATTTCCATGAAGTATAGCCTAGAGGTAGCCATACGTGGTTACATACTAGACAGGTACCAGGAATCGATGAGTAAGCCTATGAAACCAGGTAGAACCACATACTAAACGTACTTAAATGGAATGGCCAATGGGCGTTCTAGGTGCAAGATGATCACAGACCTCCTTGAAAATCGTTCCGAGTCCCCAATCACCAAACACCCCCCCCACACACAAACACACAAACACACAAACACACAAACACACAATCACACAAACACACGAACACACAAACACACAAACACACAAACACACAAACACACAAACACACAAACACGCACGCAAACACGCAAACACGCAAACACGCAAACACGCAAACCACGCAAACACGCAAACACGCAAACACGCAATCACAAAAAAACACGCGCACACACACACACACACACACACACACACACACACACGCGCGCTGTCGGGAAGACCAAAGAGGACCAAAACTGGAGGTGTGCTTTGAAGATGGTGTGTTTGGGGGAGTGGTAGGGGAAGATTTCTGAGTTGGGGGTTGACAGAAAGGTAGGTCTTTGGATGGTTGAAAAGGTGGCAACTGACAAAGTGCATGTCAGCTTCAATCCTCAACCCCCAGGCTCTTCCATGATTCTAACAAAGCCTACAAACGTGCGAGAAGTATTATTCTCCAACTGCCCTTCTCTCCGGCCAAAGCTCAACTGAGGTTCTGAGGCCGCTGCTGGCCGGAAGGGATCCATCTCGGATGGGTGCCTTTACGTCATGCAAGCTCTTGCTGCGGTTCGAAGGCGTCAAAAGTGTTCTGTCGCGAGTGATGTCGGAATGAGAAACATGCGCAAACCTCTGACAACGAGGGGAACCTGGAAAGGAAAATGGCGCTGTTGACTTCAGTGGTGCCAGCGTTGCCATAGCTTCTCACGTCCACAAGCAAAAGGGTCACCCGGAAGGTAGATGGCACATGTCCAAAGGTGGGGCTAAAAGGGATGAGGGAATTGTATCTTTTCATCACCCGACTCTATGTCTTGGGGCACTAACAAAAACCAAGTCTCCAAGCAAGTTGGGCCCGTTGGCGTGATGCCCAAAAAAAGGAAGACTGTTGGAGATGTCCCGCAAAATCCAGATATCTTCATGATCAATCCTATTAAATCTTCAGCCCAGTGCTTTCAGTTCCCATAGGTAACCAGGGATCATTACCTTCAGGTTCCACATCATGTTTTTGCTGGTTACCTATAGTGGTTTCACTAAGCGGGAAGCATCCTCACGGGCCACGTCACTCTTGTTTTGCCGGAGATCGTTAGCTTCCTACAATGCTCCGCTTGCAATGGCACTGGTTGAGCCCAAGCTGCGGCAAGAAAAAGGCGGCGGAAAGGAAAAAGAGCCATCGGAAGGATCCGGATCAAAGTCATAGTTTCTCAAATGGTGGACCCCCTTTGGGTTGGTACTTGAAGGAACACAATTTAAAAGAAACCAAGCATTTTTCTTAGCCCACATCTGGTGTTCATAGAAAATCATATCTGCAGATTTCTTCTACCCAAACATTAAACATCGTTTTGAAGGAGACCCCCTCCCCATTTGAAGGGGCCGCTTCTTGAGAAACCCCGCATGTGCCATTGTCAAAGCTCTTATGTGGCCGATTGGGTTGAGCTCCCTAAACTCGAATTGGCTCTGAGTTTCAGCCAGTTTCGGTATTGAACTAGACACCTTTGAGCCAACCCAAAAGGATACTCAAAAAAAACACACACACACACACACACACACACCCAAATGGGCATGTGAAAACCAAGAATGGACCCTGTCAACTGCTTGGTGCTTATGTTCACCCCTGATCTCCCCCCCCCCCCCCGGTGTCATTCGTGGATGGCCCTCCCTTTCCCCTTGTTCATAGGCTAATAGGATTTGTTCACAGGGACTGCTCTTCAAGGTGGACTGCGATTGGAGGAGGTGCCAACTAGCCTCAAGGTATGAAAGGGGGCTGAAGGGAAGCGGTGTGCCCTTTGATTAGTTGAGGGCCACACCCCCTGTGTTTAACCAGGCCTGGTTGAAAATGGTGCTTCGGAAGCGGGTGAGTTGCTGTCAATGCCTCAAGACCCGGATACGTTAACTCAGCGGATCCCAGGCCTTTTTAGCCAGGGATTCAAAACAGCTTCACAAACCAGTGCAGGTCCTGTCTCTTTGATATTTTGCATAAATTCGACACTGCAACGAGTCAGGCAATTGTATAGGTGCGCCTCCAAGCGGTCTTATCCTGCTCACAAACATTGTTATGCAGTGAGTTGTAAGAAAAAGCCGCACCTCTTTGGGAAGCATGTGCCAAGGAAAGCACTGAGTACTTAAGGTCCTCCGGCTCACAAATGCCACTGTGAAGCGAGAGAGGCAGCGACACGTGAGCTCATTGTAAGGCAACATGATATGTTGCAAACTCGGATGACGCTTCTGTTGTTTCACGCAAACAACGAACACCTGAAGCCTGGAATGGTACGTCGCAAAGCCCCTTGGCCCAGAGTTTATGATTGGCATACTTCCGATACTGAGCCAACTCGCAAGGGGGATCCATTGCAACCTACTGACAACTAGGATTTGGATCTCTACGGCAGCCCACACCAAAAAAGAAACTCACTTTGAGATTTGTGTTTTCCAAAGGTCCCGGGAAAATCGAAGCCTGGAACCCTGCACGAAGCCGCCGGCTTGTCGAACTCACGTCTGGCTTGATCGCAGCTGCTCAGGTCGGATCGTGATGTCAAGCCTCAATGGATCCAAAGCCGCGAACAACGCACTCAGCTTGTCCCAGGGCTTCTCTAAGCGCAAGTGAGGCCTTCTCAGAATTTCTTTTGGGATGTGTTTTGGTCTGGCTTCGGCATTTCCAGGGTCATCTTGAGGATGTGACTTAAAGGCGGTCAGGCTATCCAATTTTTCAGGCCCCTGAAACGGAATAATTAACATCATGAAGGCACGTCGGAACCCACGTGTCGGGTCACGTGGCTTCCACCAAACTCAATCCCTGATCAATGGCACCAGAAACTGATCTCCGACCCCACGCAGAGTTACTATCTAACCTTAAAGTTCCCGAAACATCTCCAAGCGAAACGTGGCCCACGAAGGAGACACTCTATGGGGACAAACACGGCAGAATCGGAAAGGATGAGGGCAAACCGCCGTTTCCCTGCCACCTCCAAGAAAAAGCTGGAAAAGCAGTTATGAGAAAAGGTGCCTAGGGTTTTGAAAACCTCTCTGGTGCGCGGCACGTGGGACACATGGACATGTGGATCCCGCCCATAAATTTTAAGAAGGGACCCTTTGGTGGACATCATATAGATGCGGGCTCATGTCCACAAACCACTTGTGAGGTGGTAACTGAAATTCCTGGTATGATATATATGCACCCTCCAATGCAGGTTGTGCATTCTGTCTCTCAAAACAAATGGGGCACAGAAACTATGATCCAAAAAACACCGCGCAAAAAACATCACACACACACACAACACAAGTTGACGCAACAAAATGGGAGCCTGAAAAAAGGGCCGTATCAAGGGGAGACATTGCAACCTATTCTTGTGGATGGACAGAAACCTGCACCATGTGGCATGGATGAATCCCTATGAACAATGGAAAGGCCACCAATCCCAACTGAGCAGCGCCCAAGCTCCAGTGACTTTTGGCTCTACTAACATGATTGTTGTGGCCTGGCTTGTATAGCGCTTGCTATATCCCCTCTGAACCAGGCTTTAGGACCACGACCTATAGAGGCGTTGGTTGCTGCTCAACTGGTGACTAGCGTGAATTTGTCCATCCACGGCGGCCAGTGAATTTCTAGGGACCAGGAAGCCTGTCGCCAGTTTCGGGAGCAAGCGCCATGCAAGGAATGAACAATTTGGAATTAGGGATAGACCCCAAAAGCGCCGCCTTATGTTGTTGAGAGTACGTACCCCTTTTTAAGCATGGTTCGGGAAAACCACCATTTTGACACATAACCAAAATCATACACCGAGGATAGCTAGCGAACCATGCAAATGCGATTGTTAACCTAAGCAGACGCCATATCTGGGCAAAAGTGTCACATGATGCCCACGTAACATAGGGCTTGGAATGAAAACGGTGAGGTTTCCTTCAAGGCTCCCAAAAAAAACCTTGAGACATCACCCCACCAGGCAACTCACCTTGGATGGTGATGATCGAAGCCGAAAAGGCAAATCTAGCTATCGCCCCTCAAAGCAACTTCTTGCTCCCGTGACGGGTGGGAAAACACATTCAACCGAAGAATCGGGTCAAAGATCCAACCCGATTACCATAGGGAAACCCACCTTAAATAGGACAAAGACGTGATGGCTCAATCTTTCAGAGGGGGAAGTGTGGGTTTGTTTTGGGGGAACGCTCTTTTTGTTGGCTCCGAGGAGAAACTGAAGGGAACTTCACTCTTCTGCCAGTTTGTTTGGGGGGTGTCTCGTAAAAAGACACCCCTGTCGAGGTGAGAATCGCAGGTGTGGTTCGGGGTATGGCTCGGGGTATGCCCCGCGCGCCTTAAATTTCTTGCTTTGTGGCTTTGGGCGCTTCAATTATCATTCGTGGCAAACAGATAGCCGCGAGAAACCGAGACGCTCAGTTGGCACATGCAGGAGACACCAGGAATCTAAGACTCCGTGTTTCGGCAAGAAACGTGCATCCCAACGGCTCGCCCACGTTTCACTCTCTGGCTTGCCTTGGGGGGGGGGGCCCAGCAGACTTCTACGCAGGAGGTTCGGCGCGCAAGCCTCAATCAACAGCAGGCTGACGCTCAAAGCAGCCGCGACACTTGCGCTTCACTCGCTCAAGTCACACTTCAGCGAGTAGACACGCACCTCCTCAGACATTGCGAGCGTGCGCGCTTTGCGGTTGCGGGCGGGTTTCCGCTTAGCAGCTGCTCCGGATCGGCCCCAGGCAAAAATCAGGCGCTGACAAGAACTTGCTTGCTTTGGCATTCCAGCTGCTGAATGCCCTTGCTGCCTGCTCGCCACTTCTTCGAGCTCAGACCGCTCTTTGCAATGCTCCTGAGAATTGACCCTTGCCGGGCGCAGCTTACAAATTTCCAACTCGTCCCTCAAGGCACTGCAAGCCTTCTGAACCCAGCGTCTTGCAATCTTCTCTCCAAAAAGGTGTGACCTCGTTCTGCAGCCCTCTCCTTTGCTTTTCCTATCTTCTGAAGATTTGGTTGCTTCAGCTTCAGTATTGCTGCCCAGGGCACACGAGGCTCTTGGTTGCAAATGGCTGCAGAAGGGTATGACTCGGTATCTGAATTGGGTATGAGTCGGGTGCGGAAGATTGTCGTGCCAACGGAAGGACACTAGGAGAGCATATCGCCCAAAGCACTAAAACAACACAAAATACAGACCCATACCTGGATCTTCCTAAGTCCGAATTTCTGCATTTTCGTGGGAAACTGCCTTTTCAGGGAAGGTCATCATATATATTTTTGCCTGGAGGCAATTTTCCTGAGTTTTTGGTTTTTGGATGTATGAACAAACTGGCGGAGGCGTTTTTCCCCGACACAAAAGGGTTTTTTGGCGATACAAAGGCGTTTTTTGCCGAACCATGTTCAAGGCAGTTGAAGGAAAAGGCGTTTTTTGATGGAACCGACTAAAATTTATGTAGTGAAGGCCAAAAGGTTTAATTCTCCACTCCGGGTTTTCTAGGTGTATATATAGGGGACTTTTGGTACGTCTGAAGCCTGACCTTTCAGGTCCCGGCATAAAGGGCCGTTGCGGCTGCTCCACCTGATGCCTTGCGGCGGGAACTTGTGCAATCCCTGGAATTTCGTGCGTCTTGACCAAGCCCAAAAAGGTAGTCTCAAAAACAACCACGCCCGTTTGCCGTAGTTGGAGACGTCGGAAGGAGCTTGCGGCAAGTTGGAACCCTTGAGCCTTGCCATGGGAACAGCTCGAAATCCCCCGCAACTTGACATGGAAACCGGTTGGAAGCCACGAATTGAGTTTGCTAGAACAACTCGGAAGAAATTTGCGGGCAACAGGAACCCCGTGCGATATGGAAGCTTCTAAATTGGCCATCGAAATTTGCCATGTGGGTGTCTTTTTTGGAGTTGGTACCTTGAGGTGGTTTAAAGGGAAACCAAGAATAATGCCATGATTTTGGGGGTCCCCGCTTTCAAGACACAGCCATGCGTTTTGTTTACTTGCAATATTTAAGGCGTCAATCATAGGGCATGAGCCGATGGGCTCACCGCAAGCTCCTTCAAAAAGACGTCCTCAAAGTGTTGAAACAAAGTCAGCCTGATGAAGCTTCATGAGGCTTGCAAAACATCCTCTCTGTTAAGAGCACAGTCCATCAAATTCATTCAAACCCTCAGACGCCAACCATGCCACTAGCTCAAGAAAGCCCGAGGAACCGAACCGCAAACCGGACTTGCCATCTGCAGCCTGCTGAGACATAAGCCTGCGAAAACTTGACTTGAAACATCTTCAAAAATAAATTCACATGGGAAAACAGAACAAACTTGAAAAAGCGCCAAACGAACACACGTGAAGTTGTGAAGGACTTCAAGGTCAAACTGCTTCAGTTCGCACATGGATGGGCAGACTATTTTTATGGGTAGTAGGGCCAATAGGTGCCATGATATGGAGGACCAACACACCTTGCTTGCTGGGGGTTGCCTCCCTCCCCTTCCTCCCAAGGTGTGCGGCTATCAATGACAGCTGGAAACGCAAGACGCTCCCATGGCACCATGTCATGACTTCATAATTGTGGGCTATGTAATTCATGATGCACCTCAAATATAACCGTTGGTTGCTCGTCGGGAAGGATAGAGAGAGAGAGGGAGGGGTGGACCTGATAGATGGCTCAGAATGACTTTCTAGGATGGAAGTTCCAAATAGATCATTCCAACTACATGTTGTATCACCAGAATCAACATCATACAACCTCCCAAGGACTCCCAAGCGTACCCCAGCAGGTTTCAATGACCTACTCCTCGTGGCGACCGTTCCCAGGGTTGCTCTGAGTCGTGGCAACATCGTCAAACCCGTTTGGGAAAAAATGGCGAGCAATTTCCGTTGATGTCCTTTCAGCCCAGCGGCTGGACATTGAGCAAATGGAGCACCGCCACCACCTTGGCGATTCACCGATTGACCAACCCGCCCGACACCAAACACCTGGAACTTGAAAACGCTTTTGAACCACTCCGGAGACAATGGGCCGGGAACCCAAAACTCTCAGCTGTAGGAGAAAATTGGGATTCTATCCAATAGCGGGGCCCCGAAAACTGGTCTTGGCTTTCCTGTGGGTTTCCCTTTGGATCCCGCTTACAAAGGGAAGTCTCACATGCTGGAACAAAAACACAACATGTCTTTTAGGTGTGAAACTTATGTCAAAACACGTGGGAGGCATGGGCCAGTGTTGTGTGGTTTTGGCAGTATCTTCACATTCATCCCAGGTCCCATTGCCGGTTTCCCTTGCGAGTCACAATAGACACCTGGTATCAAAAAGAAGTAAACAAAAACATGTAAATAACTACCATTGGGCGGATATCCGTGCCGTGTTGTCCCTTAATGTTGATTGCGTGCCTGAGCCAGCTTCCATGCCATACACAACCAGTCTCCTTGTCCTTTCCCTTCCAAACCACTCGTAGAAAAACTCAATGGTTGGAAAACGGTTTCTCTTTTTTTATTTCCTCTTGCCAGAAAAATGGCGTCAGACGTTTTGAGCCACGGCCCTCACATGATTGCCCGGTGACCCTTGTGTCTGGTTTATTGCATGTTTGGCGGGTCAGGGAATTCATGATATACAAAACTGGGCCCAATTGCAAATTCGGGTGGAGAGCGTGTTTCTGCTTGATTGGAAACCAACAGTTTTGAAGGCAGCTTGACCTCAAGTTTGCCCGGACGCAACTCGACGTGACACTGAACTGGGCAGTCTCCTTTCCCCTCGCTCGCGCTCACGCCTCCAAGTGAAAGCTGCTCGGCGTAGGCTCATAGGAGTCCTTGCTCGATCCTGACAGCAAATCTGGGCATATTGCAATATATGGATTTCTGCCTTTGACTTCCTGATAACCACCCCAAAAAGTCACCCTCCCCTTCACCGAACGGGGTTCTAAAGGAGACTTGACTAGGGAGGTCAAAAGAAACGTTGCTATAATTTGAAAGCGAATGCGTCTTGCGTGTGCCCCCGTTGTTTGATTCCAAGGTCCTTAGCGGGTACCCAGGTATGTGCCCTGGCAAAATACCATGGGCGCGATGCACCAATCATTCGCGTACAAGTAATCTCCAGTGTTCAGTTAACTCCAAGTCAACCCTTTGTAACCCTCGAAACTCGAAACTAAGGCTACTAAGCATTAAAACTAAAACGCTGCCCCCTAAAACACTTACGTGCTATCTTACTTCACATGACCATGAGACTGGGAATGTGTAGGTCTGACTTGGAGGAGGTTTTGGTTTTTCGACATTTTCGCGGAAGTGGAAGCAACAAGTTACAACCATGCCTGCATGGGTGTGTCTTTTCTTCAGTGGACCCCCAGCGGCCCCCCCACAAAAAAAGAACAACAACGTTTCTGTTGTTCCCTTTGAACCCCAACCAAGAAGGGCCCAACCTATGGCTTCCTTTGAGGGAATCCCTAGGTTCATTCCCAACACCCGGAACGGAATTTTCGAAGCACCAGCAAGTTTAACCCAAAGCTACCCTCGAAAGATGGATTCAGCCCGAGAGCTGGAGCCTGTCTGGGCCAAATAGC
Organism: Effrenium voratum; assembly: GCA_963377175.1. Lineage (NCBI taxonomy): Eukaryota > Dinophyceae > Suessiales > Symbiodiniaceae > Effrenium > Effrenium voratum. The sequence continues at coordinate 361,569 of CAUJNA010003838.1, read as the reverse complement.
TCTGGAGCTTGTTGAAGGTCACCTGGCAAGAGGGGCCCAAGGTAGCCCATTTGGGTACAGGGTTACTACTATCAGCTTCGGGGTTTGGATTGGTTTCGGGCTTCATGTGGTTCCCCATTTACCCTTCAAAACCCTGACCACAAAACCAAACCACCACTTGCGGCCAACGTGATACCTGGTTCCTCAACAGAACATGGCAAACTTGGGCTGTGCCTTTTTTGAATGTTGGCTTGGCCCGGAAGGGGGGGTGCAACACACACTGTGTCTGCGTGCGTGTGTCAATTTGCGATGGTTCTCCAGCGCACAAGTTAAACGTGACTCATCGAGGAGCCGCAAGCCAGAACTGCAGCTGAGACTTGGCTGTATTCCCCACGTGTTTCCCCAAGACAACATGGCGACAAATTGGGCACCCCCCCCCAACAAAATTAAAGGGCCGGGTAACCCCACATGTCTAGCCTTGGAAAACACAGGTCCGCGTGAACCGGACGCATGCGCGGTACCCCGCCAGATGCGGGAATTGCCCAGTTAGACAGCTGCCAAATGCTGCCCCTGCCACACGAACACACACCCAAATGCACAGAATACTGCGCCTGCCACGTCAGTACGGCCATCTCCAAAGTGCTGTGCCTGTCACGCAACACGATCCCCCGAGCTGCGCACGTGACAACGTCCAGCCCAGTTAGACAGCTGCCAAATGCTGCAGACGCCACACGAACACTCGCCCAGACGCACAGTACACTGCGCCTGCCACGCAATCCACACGGCCATCTCCAAAGTGCTGCGCCCGTCACGCAAAACGAGCCCCCCAGCCGCTCGCGCGCGACAACATGCCCAGTTAGACAGCTGCCAAATGCTGCAGCTGCCGCACGAACAGCTGCTATACCTGGCACCTCATGTATGTCCGATCCTTGCTTGGACAGACGGCCTTTGACGGAAGCAAATGATCATATATGTTTACATGGACTCCCAGCACGTTCTTGTCATTATTCCTATGTTGTTCGCTGCAAAAAGCAAGCAAAACTGTGTCTTCTAGCCTCCCATTTTAACTAAGCAGGGTCCGATCACTCCTTGATTCATAAACCCGAATGAAACAAACAGCTGAAATGGGCTTATGTTGCCCCCTTGACCTCCCATTCAGAGCTAAGGATTTCTTTTAAGTGGCTTCGGATTGATGTTCAGACGGAGTTATCACATCAATAACTGGTGGGGCGGGGGTTGAATACAAATCAATGGACAACGAGATTCACAAACTCACCCGGGGGTATAGGCGATCAACCGGAAATGAGCCCCGGACAAAATGACTTGAGGTCAGGGGAGGCAAACAAAAGCTAGCGTCGCGCAAGGGCGGCGCCAGCTCACTTTTAGGGGCTGAATCCGCCCTGCATGCTCCGGGCGAAGAGCGGTTTCAAGGAACAATACGCAAAACACCTGCGAGAGTGCTATCAAAGCGCACGAGTTTAGAGAGCCCCACCAATAACTGTGGATACGCCTTCTTTGTCAACATTCAACCCCATACCCATATATTTCTATGTACATACATACACCTATGACATATGTATCTTATTGGCTCATCATTTCAGTCGAGGGCAAAGTCGTAAGATGATAAGAACAAAATCGACCTTGTTTTTCTTCACCCCCCGCACGCCCACATTTTCGAAATGTTCGGCCCAGTGCCCGTTGAAAAAGCCGCTCCTGCACAATGCGCAACTGGTTCAGGTCCCAGGCTTGCCTGGCAAACGCAAGTCTGAAAGACACCTGTCGGGGGGCACCAAAAATGATGTCCTTTTGATGTCCAGGAAATAAAGCTATCTTTAGCTAGCTGTTGCTTAGTCGGGACGAGTGTGGTTTAATCGTCTCTACCCAGCCACGGCAAAGGTTTCCCCAAACGAGAAAGGGGTTGGGTACGAGCAAGGATGAGCTGGCAGAGTCTAAAACCCCCCACTGGATTTCGCTGGCTGGTATCCCCAGCTCATTGCTCCAAAAACATACCCAGAAAGGTGCCGCCTTTGGTTTTCTCTGAGTTTCCTGAGGCACCTTAAACCTCAACTTCCCCCGAAAAAAGAAAAGACAAACTCCCTCCCAACAGGGATCCAAAGGGTCTGAGTCAGGGGGTAATAAGCCTCACTAAGTCCAAACCGATCCAAGGCCTCAATTATTGGGAGAGGGCTTGGGCCCCTGATTCACACAAGGGTGTGTCTCAAAACGTTGGACCTCCGTGGGTAGTTCCATTTGCTCCTTTCAAGGCGGCTCCATTTTTAAGTAGCAATTCAATGATTCAATGACTAAATACTTGCATCAATTATTCCTTATTCATGACTACAAGTTGGCGATAAAAACGTGGCCTCACAGTACCCTCCCCCCACTCAGTCCGTCCCACCTCTTGGGCACCCCAAAGGCCGCACACAGCCCGGTCAGTGTGACCCGGCGCTGGATGGTCGCCACCTCTTGGGGAACAAACACGTGTTCGCGGGCAGACCGCCTGTGTTCCGGACGGAGGGATGTGTCCCAAGTGGGTGTGACATTTTCCCCAGAGAGCTGAAAAAGCTATAGGGGTTCTAAGTTCTGACAAAGAGGGGGAAGTGATTTGCGAGATTGATGGGCTGGTACCGGGGGGTGGTGCAGTTTGGGGTGCTGGTGAAGGTGCTGTTTGGGGCGCTGTTTGCAGTGCCGGCGAGATTGACGGCTGCGAGCTAGCAGGCATTCAGGTGACACTGCAGGCACATTTGTGCAAGATTGACGTTAGGGTGCAAGCACACATGCAGTTTGGGTTGCTGGCGCGGGTGGTGTTTTGGGATGCTGTCTGGGTTTCTGTTTGAGGTGCTGGCGACTCTGCGGTGCCGGCGTGGGTGTGCTTTTGCAAGATTGACGCTGGGGTGCAAGGGGGCATGCAGTTTGGGGGATGCTGTTTGGGGTGCTGTTGGAGGTGCTAAGTGACGGCGCGTAAATTGACAGCCAAGCGCTGCTTCGGGGGGGTGCTGTTGGAGGTGCTGGTGCACAATCATCGGCATGCTTTTTGCTATAGGGGGTCTATGCTGGTGTAACTTGAGGGTACCCGTTTGTTTTGTTTTGAAGGGAAAGCAAAAGGACAACCACAATTTCTGGGGTCCCGTTGAAAAATAAAAATAAAGTGGTGCTTTGGATTCCCAACCAATGTAAACCATCAAGGGTTGCGGGAAACCACCCATTCCATGATACCAAATTGAAACTCCCATCCCCATGACACACTGGGCTACGGGCACAGGGAAAATTGCAACCCATTTGGTCCCATCTACCCTGCAAATTAACATTCATTTGTAGGGAAGTACTTCCAGATAAAGCCGCACTATTTCGGACTAATTTGGGTCAACTTCCCAGATTGCGTCATGTCCCGAGAATGACATCCAGTGTGTAAGACAACCCCTTAGACTTTCGCCCTCCGCGTTTCCTAAACCACAACTCGTCCGGTGACAACGGATTGTATCACCGACACACATTTATAGCCATTATAGGGTCTACAACCTGTTGGCTTGCAGGTTCATGGGGAAGGCATTTACCAAGGCTGAAAGGCTGTTCCGTCCCAAAGGCTTGCCCAGTGGATCCAATTGCCTGTAGGAAACTAATGGAAAACGTCATGTAACACCTACAGCGAAAAAGAGCTGGTTACACACCATGGTGGTTTCTGGTGCCCCTTGGTCGGGTGCTCAGTGAGCATAGAAAACAACCCAACTCCTAGGGAACCAGCAGCACAGCAAGGAAATCGCGGTCCAAGCCTGACATTCGCAGCCAGAACCGGCTGAGCAACCGGTACATTGTCCCTTTGAGAAGTTGCCAGAAATGGGTGTGAGGGTGCCCCCTGTTTGTGTGTTTTCAAGGGAAACCAAATGAACACCGAAGCCACTTTAGAGGGTCCACACAATCCTAAAAAAAGACACACCCAATGGCTTACTAACTTTGAAGATGGACTTTAGTTCGAAACATGTCCAGAAGAAACCAGAGCGAAGCGCCAAAAAATCGGGCTCGCAAGGTGTGGAACCATCAGTCTCTGCCACTTGGAAACGACTGGAAAATAGTCTCTGTGATACTGAAGTGGGCAATCCCCCAGACAGGACTTCCTTAAACGGATTCCTTTACTAACACAGAAAGTGGCACTAATCCAAGATGATTTCCACTACCCCGAACCCACTACACCCAAGGGGTTTCACAGGATATACAGCGACTGCAAAGCCACGACAGAAAGGGCACATACCCAGTTTTCCTCTGGGTTCAGGGCTGGGGGGTAAACCATCTCGGAACTAAAACCAGCGACACTAGAACCCAATTTTCCCCAACCATGTCCCACCACCCCGTCCCTGACCTCGCTCCGAGACCTCCGGAGGGAGGCCCCAGCGAGGGTCTCGCAGAAGTGGTCCAGCAGGAAGGGCAGCAAGAACCTGCAAGGAAGCTGCGGGGCTATCCGCTGAAAAGGTTTAACTCGTTGTTCCGGTCTGCAACTGGTGGTGGACCCATTAATCAGCAAACAGCTGTGTAACTGTTTGCTGTGGGTCAATTGCCCGCAAACCCAAGACATGCAAAGAGATGCCCAAAAGCTGCGCATTGGCGGCAGGCCAGAAGGGGGCCATCCCCAAAAAGCCGGAGCGGTACCATCCCAAGTAAGTGGGTTAAAAGGGTCATACCGCATGTCTGCAAACTCAGTGAACTGATCAGCTGGCCCGGGCCAAGCGGCAGATGCATCTTGCTGTTCCTGCCAGCTGTGCATTCCCAGTTTCCGAATGATGCGCATGGGGATCTGGTCCAGGAGAGCTCCTGTCTCGATGGCTGCCAAAGCGCCGAAGTCGCTTCCGCAGGCGAGACTGAAGGCAGCTGCGTGTCTTGGTCCAGATCATGGTCCCACTAATCCGACTCAGACTGGAGCAGATACTCATTCAACGCCACCTCCTCGTTCAGATTGCGCCATTTCTCTTTGTTCGGGTCGAAGTCGTTGAACAAGGGATCAAATTCAGGTGCACATGGCTCGCGGAAAGCAACCGTTTCTTGGCCCACTGGGGGTACAATAAGAAGCTGTTTAGATTGTGCCTTGAAAAGAGTATTTTCAGGAGACCCGGGTTTCGTTCCCCCCAATAGATGGGCACCCCATTCGCGACTACCTTCCTGACAGGGATCCCCAGAGAAGCGCATTTTAGACCCAAGTCAGCTCAGCACAGGCAGATCCAATCCATACCCCCAGAAGATCCCATCAGCTTTCCCTGTTCTGCGCCTAGCCCCAGCAGCATTCCGCATGTAGACCTGGCCAAGCCAATCGAAGTCAGTCCATTTCAGTGGGAAGAATACTGCCTAGTGTAAGTACGTCTAACCTACCCACGGGAAAAATCAACGACGAAAGACAACAAAAACTACAAAAGAGAAAACAGAGTTGTGGACTCAGTTCTTGACTCAACTTGAACTTGGGAAAACGCAGCAGTTGATTCTGGGCTGAGTCCACTTGTGTCGTTTCCTGAGTCTAGGTTTGTTTCTTTTCGTTCTGAGTTTGTGTTGTCTTGTCCATTGATTTTCCTCAGCTTTGCCTTTTGTCCCTTCCAATCCCCCTCTCACCCCCACCCCCTCACCCACCCCCCACCCCGCCCCCCCGCCCGCAGCCTGAGTCATTTTTTGCTTCCAGAGTCTGTCTTGTTTTTTGTTTAACGGACTTTGTTGAAAGTCCGGATTTGTTTTTGAATTGAACGTCTAAGCTGTTGTAAGCTTCCAATTGTTTGTATGTTGATTTGCTTTGCATGTTTTTCGATTTGGGCCCTCTCCATTGAATTAGATCTTTCAAGCCCAGTGGGCCATTTGCGTACATAGTTCAAAGCTCAGGACATACCTGCCTCCGCACAAGGCGTGAGTTTTGTCAGAGTCACCTGCCGTTGCTCCATACCAACCCACCTGCCTGACTTGCGGTCATAAATGCAAAACAAGAGCATGACGATTGTGGCCCTTTCGCGAACCTTTCGCGTGTGCAAAATTGGTAAACCCCTTTCTCAAACCTTAGGAACATTCAACCTTTTTAGAACAATATTTCCTCCCGAATCCTACAACAACCAAGGGAACCACACGTTTGAAAATTGAAGACAAATGGCTGGCCACCAGGCAATTGGGATCCAGGCCGAGTCCCTAGTGGCGCTTGACCCCATCTCCTAGGCCCGAACATACCCCTCTCAAAGGGAAGCGCCTTTCAGTTTTGGACTTTGACACAGAAAAATCACAGAACCTGGAAGCTTCGTTGACTCTTGAGCCGTGACCCCTCCGTGAGTGATTAATTAGTTGATGTCCACCCCCCAAAAAAAAAAAAACTTTTTGGAGACCCCACCGGGGAAGCAACCCCAGCTGGGCGCAGATGTGGACCCCTCATGGCCACACAAAGGCTCTGCGTCAAGGCGCCACCGCGAGGGCGAGGCCCATGGCCAAGTCCGCGTGATGCACCTTGGAACCCGCCGTTGGGGATTATGAATCCTGGGTTCCCATTGAGAAATTTGCGGATGTCTTGTCCTTTTGGGAACCCGTTGCTTTGCGGTTTCAAAAGGACATTTGGGAGGAACACCGCCATTTTGTTTTTTTGGGGGTCCCCGTTTCTACATGTTCCACGAAGTCAAAACTATCCTCTTTCCACCAACATGACCAATGTTCTCTGGGTTACGTACTATTCACCATAGTGTGTAAATGTTCACATGTTTTCTCCGCTGACAATGCTGGAAGCTGACAAAGGGGTTCGGACCCCTTTTCCTTGAAAGGCCGCACCTCCACTTCCATGCGATGGAAAAAGGGTATCAAACAAAACAAGTGATCTTCCAATATCCGCCTCAGCCGTGGGAACAAATGTGATCTCCTTTTTGGTCTTGAGGGGAGGGTAGAGTTCAGACGGTCAATTTTTACTTCTTCAGAAGCTCTGTACGGCGGTTGGGTGTGTCAAGAAATCCCATTAAACAAGAAATGAGACTCTCGCTTGGCTGGCAAGTAAATTTGTCAGAGTCTCAAAGCTCCCATAAAGCCGATTTGTTCTAGGTGACGGGTCCGATTGGGATGCGACTGGCGAGTGGGACGGGTGCTATTTGGGTGTGACTTGCTTCCAGCAAGTTAGCTACCAACTTGCGTGGTCTTGGCCACCAACTGCAAGGAGAGAACCAACCAGCCCTCTTATTTGGCTACTCCAAGTGAGCAGTACGAGACAAAATCAAGACCCCCGTCTCGGCAAAACCTCAGACTTCCGCCACGGGTTTCTTATCACACAACATGACCGTAAATAGAGAGCCCAGAAATTCGGGATTCCGTGTCTGTTTTGTTTGCAGGAAATGCGGTGAGTCCCCTCTATATAACATGCCGAAAGTTCTCACAAAGTGATGGACAGTTTGACAAGCCCAGTTGCGTGAGTCACGCACTGCCAATTGAAGTTGCGGAAGCAAATAAAACTAGCGTTGCCATTCTGAGCAAAGTTCACCAAGCAAAGAGAGAGAGAGAGAGAGAGAGAGAGAGAGAGAGACACAGAGAGTTGTGAAGGTAGGATCGCGACGCAGGACTAAGGGTGGAGGGGCCAAAACTGGCTCCCACATGGTCAGGGCACAGGGGGGACTCCAACCTACCAACTTTCGTAGACCTCGCAAGCCTTGCATAGCCTCAAGGCATTTTCCCCACTTGGGTTCAGTGTTCAGTTCTTTTCTGGAATGGGCCGCGAGAGGACATGCGGCGCGGCGTCGGGCCCCTACAGAACCCTGATGTGGCGTGTGTGTGGGGAGGCTCGTACAGCAAAGCCGCTGCGTCGAGGCGGGAGGCTCCTACGTGGAGGTCCCAACATGGAGGCCCCTACGTGAGCCCAAAGCAAGCAATTACAGGCAATGTAGCCTGGGCCAAACAAATTACTTTGGACACGTTTTTTGGGACATGTGGGCTGGCTGAAGCGACGCGATTGTGATGTGAAGCGCTGTATGTCCTTCTTGGTTTCTACAAAAGTCCCACGCCTGCCAATTGAACGTTGCCCAATGACCCCGTTTGACAACGCTGGATAACAAGACTCTAGAGAATCAGCAAGCTAGGGGGCACATCACTACAACATGGTTGGCAACCGCGATGTCGTGACTTTGTCAGTTTTCTACTTTTTCCCAGTGAAGATAAGCTTGCGGTGCTTGGCCTTGGAAGTTGGGTTCCATGCAAACAAAGACGAGCGCATGACATGAGTCGGACATCGAGGCGCGGCGGGACTGGGCGACGGCGCCAACATGTTGCGCAACACATTGCTCCCATAATTTGTCAAAGAGCACTCTTTCCGGATTCCAAACCCCTGGGAACATTTAATATGCTGGCCTCAAAGTTTATGTTGGCTTACTGCGTGGGAAATGGGTACTTTATTTTTTGACTTTCAGTCTGGGATCCAAGGGAGCATGATCTGAGCAAATGCCGCAAAACACTGCCTTTTTGCAGCAGTTTGTTGGACCTCGAATCACTAGAAATTTCCATTTTGACCCCCGTCAGAGGCTCCAGACAAGGTTGAACCCCCCTCCATTTTATCAGATAAAATAGGGCTAGTCCATCCTGATTGGAAAACAAAATGAAACAGTCCAACTTTGACAGTAAATAAATTGACAAATCACGATTTAGTTTGACCTGATTTTGGGGGTTTGGTTTGAACAGTCCAAGTTGGACAAACCGTATTTCATTTTATTATTGAAAATAAAGTCAAGGGGATCCACCTCTTCCTGGGGAAGAAGCGGGTTGCCTCAGGTTAATTTGAAATGAGTTCAGTCCAACTTTGAAGGGTTTTTCAAAGAGGCCAAAATGAGTTTTAATGGAAAAAGGGGGTTGGACTAAAATAAAATAGATGAATTATTTTAGGATCCGACCCGCGCCAACTTTATTTTGAGCCTGCAACGGGGGTCATTTTGGAACACCTGAAAACTAGAATCCGGAGATCTAAATCCTTGAAATGTCTAATTGTGGATTCCCTAAGCCTCAATAATTTGGAGCCGGACGTCCTCCAACATGTCCAAGTTTGACTTCCTTTCCAAATAGGTCTTTACTCCAAATGGAACTGGACGATTGAATAGAACTTAGTTGTGACATAGCTCATTCCCTTCCAAACAAGTGTAACATGAAATTTAAGAAAAATCTAAGTACAATTTAATACAGACAGTTGGAATTTGAAGATAACAATTCAATAGTAATTCCGCAATGAAGTTTGAATAGAAATTAATACATAAATCATTCAATGGCCCTAGCATATTTACAAAGCTGATTTAAAAATGTCAGCCAAAGTTATTCAGTTGTGTCTATGGTGAAATGAGCACGCTATGCCAATGTGATTCTGATATGCTGCCGAGCTGCAGCATTAAAGTCATGTGTGTTCATGGCATGTAGCATATCTTGCATGCAAGCACGGCATGCCTTACAAATAGTCATAATTTGCTTGGGTATTTTTCAGGCTCCTACGTGGGTAACATCGAAGTCTTCTGGAGCTGACGGTTCGCGGACGGTTCGGTTCCTGCGGTTCGGTTACCTCGGTTCCCGGTTAGGGTTTCAAACCTAAACTATCCTGCTTTTAAGCCACACCCATGTTTAGACCCTTCTAAGCAAACCGGGGAGGATTCAATCCTCTAAGTTGGCCAAGACTTCAAGAGGAATCGGCGGTGTGGTTTCCGCTGCCTATGTCCCAAACGCAGAGTAAACTTCAGCTAGCTAGTGCTTGGAAAACCATCCTTTCCTCGGCCCACATCTGGAAAATATGGGTGTGTTTTGGACCCTCCAAAACGTTGGCTGCCTTTTTGGATTCCGATTTGAGCAATCAACACATGGTACCCTCAAAAAATGACAGACCCGTATATGTTGACTCGGTTTCATGTTTAGTCTACCCTAAAATACCGAAACAAATGGAATTGGAGGAGAACAGAGGCTGATTTGTGGTGAACTAGCCATCTTCTGCTAGTTTGGTCGTCCCAGGAGCCAGGTGGAATGATCATGTTTCTCAGTTCCACATGGGGGTGTGCAAACATTAGGGGGCCCATTTTTTGTGAGCAGTCCTCTTTCGCCTTCCCTTACAGGGTTCCTTGTGGAACCAAGCAAGCCCTTGGAAGAGAGTGCTCCCCAGGCAATCCAGAGATTGGTATGCCATGGGTCTTGTCTCTCCGGAGGGCACCTTATGGAAATTTGCTCTGTGTCTACTCCAGCGCCCAATTCCCAAGATGGAGGATACCAATACAAGCTGGCGAATCCTTCAAGGGGCCCTTCAAATCGGCGTTTTTTTCCGCCCAATTCGTATCTGGAAAGCGTCGCCAGATACGTGGGTCTGCAAGGGTTGTCTTGAGTCCACATGAAAAGGTTGATGATCCCACCCCCAAATCAAAAGATGTTTTGGCCCAGGCTCATCTGGCAACGGATGTCACATGCCGTCACCCAACTGAGTGCAAGACGACCCCACTCAGCTCCTGAGATGCACAAAGATCCAAGCAAACCGAGCGGACAGCTGGCGTAAGTGGAGTCAAACCAGGGGTGGGTCATGTCAAGGAATCCCCTGGGTTCCGTCTCCTTTGGCAACCAAATAGAACCCTTATCTCACCTGCCAAGGAAAGATTAAAAAAAAGGTGCTTTCCGGTCCTTTCTCCTAGGAGCTCCCGTTACAAGGGTTCCGTAGTCGGGTCACCTTAACGGGTCCCAAGGTCGATTTACGAAACCGAAGCGGAGAAGGGAGCTGCGCTTGCGCCATACTTTCGAACATCAGCATAGTGCGCCAGCCCACCGGGGTCTGGGTCAGGGCTGACCAGAGGGTACCGCAGCTAAGTGATGCCGCCAGGTGCCAGTGCGAAACTGTGTTTCATGTGTCTCCAAACAATGCATTCGGAATCTGCCCTTTGACAGGGAGAGGCAAGCTGAAGGGACCTTGCACTGGCTGGGCACTTCCCACTGGCTGAGCAACTCCAAACTTTTCCGGGTGCTGTCCACCGTGTCCGCCAGATCTGCCAGTCACTGTCTCCGGGATCCATGTGTCCCACATTTGTCAGTGGTGCCAGGGCTGGATGCTGTTGACCACGCCCAAGGGCAGTCGCATACCCCACCAGTCCTGATTGAAGTTCGGGGCTGCGCTAGCTCGAAAGGCTGAAGCAGGTGCAGTCTGGAAAGACTTGGGAAAGGGTTTGGACATTTTGTTGAAGGTGTACTCTTGTTGCATTTGTTTGATAGGAAAATCGCAAAAAAAACATGTTGTTCTTTTCCCGGCACTTTGCTTTGGGTGATTTCAAGCAGGGAGGCCCGAAAGGAAAGCAGGGTTGATTGTTCCCATTTTCCGACATGCGCACACCCTACAAATTCTACAAGAATTCCAACACCTGAAATAAGTATCCCAAAGAATGGGCTCTTTAAAAGCTTCGCCCAAGCTGTCGGCAGTATTCGGCAAAAAGTTTACTCTCTCTCTCTCTCTCTCTCTCGTATCTGAAGAGAGATACTTTATCTTTGAGCTAGCCCCACCGTTCAACCGGTTTTGGCTTCCGCGGAGCTTGCGCGGCTTGAAAGGTTCCTTTCGTGAGAGGTCTTGATGTTGGACTCGCTTCCGTGTGGCTTTTCCAAACTGAGAAATGGATTTTCGCTTTCACGCGTGCAAACAAAAAAAAAGAGAAGAAGAGATAATATATTCGTGCAGCGCAAATGCTTGGGCCCATTAAAACTTGATTGGGCAACACATGGGGAGAGGCTGCGAAGCTGCAGGGGCCCCGTTCGCGAAGCTTCCGCGGGGCTTCCTCGCCTGCGCTTTCAAGTTGGTCCCGTATAAAAACCACAGCTTCTCAAGCAGGCATCCTCAAGGTTCTTTGTCATTGTTCGAAGTAAGCCAAGGGCTTGTACAAACGGACTTCAAAGCTCAGGACATACCAAGTGTTTGTTCGTGAGTTTTTTTCACCTGCAGTTGCTCCATACCAAACCAAACCTTCTTGAGCCCTACTTGCAGTCATGAATACATAACAAGAACATGAAGCTTGTGGCCCTTTCGGAAACCTTTCGCAGGTGCAGTGCAAAATTGGCAACGCGTCTGCAAAATTGATAAACCCCCTTTCAAAATTGATAAACCCCCTTTCGCAAACCTTTCGCGGCGCTTTCGAGGCCTAGGCAAAGCCAACGTTTTGAAAACGGTATTTCCTCCCGAATCCTACTTTCAAAGGCAGGGGTTGCAGAACGTCGGTCATTTGTCAACACAGGGGGCCCCCACCAATTGTGGCTTCTCTTATCCCCTCGAAACCAAGGAGAGGGTACAACGACACACACGCAAACGCAAACGCACACGCACACGCACACGCACACGCACACGCACACGCACACGCACACGCACACCACACCACACCACGCCACACCACACCACACCACACAACACACACACACACACGCGCGCGCACACACACATGCGCGCACGCACACACGCACGCACGCACGCACGCGCACGCGCACGCACGCACGCACTCACTCACTCACACACTCACGCACCCACACACACACACACACCCACCGGGTCTGCTTGCCCCATCTTAACTTGGAAAGCATCGCGCGGCTTTGAGGCTTCGGCCGTGGTTCGGGCCGCCAGGGCCTGGCAGCACACCAGCGCTTTGAAGCCTCGCCTCGGGAATCGACTCGGCTCCATGCTCAGCCAGACACCCGGTCGTGTCACTCAAGTGTGTCGATGTCCCAGAAGATATATGGGGCTGCTGGGCTCAGACCGCAGGGCTCCACGCCGGGAACTCACTGCCCACAAAAGACTGGGCAACAGGTAGGACCTTTTGGAACCCTCACTGGATCCAGACTCGACCAAAAGGACAAAAGCTCAAGGCGAACTCAACCAAGTTGCGGTTGAGAACCACAAGGGAATATAGAGCTGGACCGTGTTGGCTTCCAGCCAAAATGCAGGATAAACCCATGCGGCAACGGTGGGTTTTGGGACTGAAAACCACCAGTTCAGTCGTTGCCCACTTTCCTACGGGGTGTCGCTTTAAAGCCAACCCAAGAACATAGACACGCCAAAAGATCTCTCCGGGCTCACCGCGAAACCGGAACCTTGTTGGTTTCGCGGTGGCTTGCCTTGGGTCCAGCTGCACCAGGGTCACCGCTGCTTGTTGAACAGTACTTGGGGCTAAACATGGGAAAAGGCCGTTCGGGAGTGCCGGCATGATTGTGTCTGTTCCCCAGAGCAGGTTTGGGCGAAAATCGTCCATGGAAACGCAGCAACGTTGGAAGCCACTGCCTGACTAGATGGCCCAAAAGTCCAAAGTTGCTTTTTGTTGCCCCAAAATGGTCTCCCCTAAAAGTGACTGAAGTCCAGAAACTCAGGAAGCGAGACTGAGAACAGGCAAGTGCTTCGGGTCACTATCAGGGCCGTGAATGATTCGTGTTTTTTGCTTGTTCTTTTGGGCACAAATCAAACCGAATTGAATCATGATCATTGGAGAACAGGGATATCTGGGCATATGTTGGGGCAATATCCCATATTCAAATGAGGGCCAGGCTACACACCTTCAGAAACCTAAAACTGGCCCCAAACAAGTGCTGCATAAACCCTGCTCAAGGCGTGGCTCACAGGGTACCTGACCCCTTCGCGGACATTGAAGTTGGCGTTCCTTTGGACCTCCCCCCAAAACTCATACGGTGTTCCTCTTGGTTTTCCTCTAGCAATCACAACAAACAAAAGCGCACTCCCCCATAGAAGAGTGAAAAGTGGGGTTTGCCACTCTTGGTACCCATATTTCTGGGGCATGTGGGGCTGTCTCTCTCTTTGTTTTTGGGGGGGGGTGCCTTGGTCCCGCGCCAGTCCAGCAAGCTGGCTGCTGTGATGGCGGAGCTCAGCGCCGTGGCATCCATGACCCGGACACTGGCGACGTCCTGTGGGTCTTAGGGGCCTATGGGATGTGACTTTCTTTGGGGGGCATTCCCTTTTTTGTGGTTTTTAGGGAAGTCCAAAAGGACACCTGAGCCACAATCAAAACCCGGTACTAAAATGGCGAACCCAGAACCATGTAAAGAATTAAGAAGGCGGCCGCAGCTATTTATGGCTGGGATTGGCCCGCACTAACCTTCATCTACCCAGGTTTTGATTGTGGCTCGCCTTTAAACGTTTGGGGGGTCGCCTCCAAAAAAAGGCACGACCTGATTCGGAGATGTGTCTTAGAATAGGGGAACGCTCTCTCATTTTGGTGGGTCTCCGTGTTCAGGTGTCCATTTCCCACAAGGGATGAAGCTTAGTGGTTGGGGTAGAGGAACCTATCTTCAAAGGCCACCCAATTCTCATTCGCTCTTCTCATTTTCAGGGAAGCAATGGTACGGCTCTGGAACTTTTTCGTGTTTTCGGTTCGCTGTATAGGCAACTTTCTTGGGAGTAACCATCCCTTGAAAGCCAAAAGTTGAGTGCCTATACCAGTATCAGCGATCCACTCGGCTGGGTGAAATAATGGATGTTTGGATGAGAGATTTGGTGCTGGTGAATTTCGGAGCCTTGGTGATTTGGATCTTGGTGAAGTGTTTGGTGGTTCAGACCGGGATTTGCACTTGTTTTGGTGAGATTTGAATTGGCGGTTGGATCTTCAGTACCTTGCTATTTAGCTGAAACAAGAACCAGGAGCTCACATCCCCAAACCAAAACTGAGAACAACCTGACCCTGTTAGCCCAGCACAATTCTATGCGTCATTGTCAAAACTCAAACCCTTTTTTTCAGGGGTTGGCTTCGGGCTTCCCGATCTTGAGGATACGCCTGTTGGACTGTTTTTCTTTCTGGAGAAATCAAGGGAACCAACCGTTGCATCGATCCCTTACAAGACACACCCAAATTTGCGGGCGGGGAGCCTCGTGCGATGGCACAAAATAGCACTCCATGGGGTTCAGAGAGGCGCTGAAAGGCCAGAATTCATTATGCGAAGCCGTGACTGAGCTGCGACTTTGAAAGGAAAGGGGTGACGCAAGCCCCGACGCATATACAATTCCAACTCGCCTTGAAGGTTGGTATAACTTGGCCCTTGTCTTTGGCAGACCATCCTGAAGGGAGGCGTTCTTTGGGACAGGCGGGAAGCCAAAGGAAGCAAACCTGGAGAGGTCCGCTCCTTTTCTCACTCCCACTGGCCAGACAAAATCCCCATTTGCTTTGTTCACCACCGAAACGGGTCGTGCCAAAGATCTACAACTCACTTGGTCTTCCCACACCTGTACCATCAAAACAGTTCTTTGCAAGGGCGGATAAAGTCCAGAAGCTCAGGGGGTGAGCTGCTCTTGGGGAAGGCGTATCAACCGCCCACCGGAACCCTCCAAGGCCCTCCCATGCGCCGAAACCCCAAAGCTTTGGGCGACCCCAACACCCCCGGCCCGAAGGGACGCCTCAAAGAGAGGGAAGGCCGCGGTGCAAAGATCCTGCCGGGGAGGGCCAAGATAGCGAAGAGGGGTAGCGACCACAAAAATGACCCCAACACCCCATTCTCAGGCCGGGTGATTTTGCAGGCCAAGTTTTGTTGAAAGTGCCCTGTATGAGTGGTTGTGGGGGTCTGGTGGTATTTGAGCCCTCCGCAAAACAAAAACAACTGAAGATCACTTGCTGCTAGCTAGTAGGGAATCGGTGGTCACTGTCCAAAAGGTCTAAACATGCAGTCACCAAGTGAAAACCGACACCAGCAAGTAGGGAACGTGTGCCAGCTTGTCGCTCTGCAAAAGAGCAAAGGTGATAGCAACGCCGGCCAGTGGCGAACCTGTACCATTCTTCACGACGTCAAAAGTCAATTGAGTCGTCACGCAACAAATGAGCAAACAACCCTAGCCGGCAGAGAGCGTTTGTCCTTGTCCAAAAGGTCGCAAGATGATTTATGCAAGAAAAGCGCAAAACAATCCTAAGGTGGTAGGAAATCGTGCCTCGTTCGACTAAAGGTAAGGCAGTCTTGAGCCAAGACATGGAACGCGACGCTAGCAGGTAGGGAAGCGTGCATCGTCTTCTAAAGGTGATAATGATTTACATCTGCAATTTCTACAATAAGTTCTAAAACCGGAAGTCAGGGATCTCCAAGTGCTCGTAAAAGGATCTACTTCGTGTTTTGGCTCGGTTTGCCCCCGAATAGCTTGCCAAAACGTATATATGTAACATAGGCAAATCTACGCGTTGGTCATATCCAATTGCATGCCAAATGAGCAGTACTTACTTTTGGTTATTCTGACATGGCTATCAAGGTTTGTATGTAGGCATCGTTATAACCCAATGAAATCTTATGCTGAATCACCAAATACTAGAATCACCCAATACCAAAATTGCCACTGGGAATCCGTTTTGGGTGCTCAAATTTTGTACCAGACCTCCGGTGCCTGGCTCAGTGATAAGGCATTGAATCCCTAAGATCAAGCGCCTGATGAACATGCCCGCTCAGTCTTGTGGAACCAATCTGGGCCACACAAAAACACATAAGTTTGTGCTTCTGTTTCATATCTATAGGTCTATCTTCAAAACATATGAAATAGTTTCGGAGGAGACCCCAATAGTCCGTCTTGATAATTCTTTGCATGCATTTAAAGGGGTCCTCTGGTGGATATCATTTGCGTGGGGAGTTCTGTCCGCTCGTGTTTCAGGGAATTCGAAGAACGTGGGTGCTCGTATTTCAGCAGTTCTGTTTGGGGAAACTCGCTTCCAGTGCTTCCAGTTACCACAAAAGTAGGCAATCAAGAATCCTTACCTCTGAGACTCCAGGTTGAACATTGTGGCTTCCCGTGGGTACGAACTATAGTGGCGAAGCGCCTGGAAGCACTGGGGCTTCCACCAAAAATCGCAAAAAGCATTGACTAAACAAAGGAAAGCTCGGAGCCACCCTTGGATCCCTTCCAGCTATCCCCCCTAGCGAGAAGTCAACCGCCCAAACCTTCTGGGGGCCTCATGGAGAAAGCGCACCCGCGCACAGGAGAAGAGGAAATGGGCCAGCACATTGGGATGAAACTCCTGAGCTTGCAAAAGGCGAAGACACCCCACGCGGGTCTGGGTCTTTGCATTGGGGCTTGTGCAAAAGGGACCAACAACAAAAAGACACCTTTGTGGGGGGTCTCCCCCGTTTCAATACACACCCTTGCAGCTTCAAAAGATTGCTTTTTGGCCAGACTGGGCCTGGATTAAAGGGAAACAACCCGAATGACTGACGTTGATAATCCCCTGAAACAGTCAAACGAGTCAAAATAATGCTTGCTTGAGAGGAAGAAGGTCATTTAGTCACAGGAATTGTCCATGTCGGTGTACTGATATGGATTCAACTTTCTGTAGCGTAACTCGTACCGTGAAAAACGTTGGGAGTTGCCATTTCCCTTTCCCAAGCTTCTCATACCCCTTTGATCAGAACGGGTCAGCGCACAAGTTTCCTTCACAGCCTGATCCAAGATCGGAAGCCTTTGGTTTGTCCCTTTCGAGCTTATCTGGCAAGGGGGCTCCTTGGTACAGTACCACAAAAACGTGAACTTAAAACAATTTTGTCCACAACCATAGCCCTCTCTGAACCCGTCAACTCTAGGTTTTCACTGATGGTTTCCCCTGCTTACCTATGGACACTGGAAGCATTGTTTTTTTTTTTTTTTGAATAGCCCTTTAAGTCAAATTGGGTACCCTCAAACACAAGGGGACCCTGTGTTCCAACCCCGAAGCCTGTGGATTTGACCTCCATTTCACCTGTTGTTTTGTAGGCAAGAAAAACCGGTTGGCCTCGGAAAAACCGATTCCCCCGCCCCCTCCCCCATTCCCCCCCCCCCCAAGGGGGCCTTTGGCCCTAGCGTCCTGGAGGCGCCCGAAGACGGCGTCGCAAAGCACGCCAAAGAACTCCTCGTCCTGCGGATGCAAAATCTGTCACATGCTCTAAGCCCGATGTAGGTTGACCCCCCGATAAAAACACCAGTTCTTCCTGTTTGGGTCCTGGAAGAAAGGAATCCCCACTAAAAAGGGGACCCCCTCAATAGCAAGTGGAGCTTTACTAATCAGGGGTTGACATCAACTATGTGAAGCCCTATCAGCCATGTTTGTCATCTGGTTGAACGTCGTTAAAAGTGTTGAACATGTTTAACCTTTCCTGGAGAATAGGCTGGGAGGTGCTGAAAAGAGGGTCTTGGCTTGAACCAAACTGCGAGAAACGCGAGGTAACCGCGATGCTTCCAGGCTGCCAATCCCTTACATCTTTAAAGACCAAGCCATGTTCTTTTACCATGATCAAAGTCGCCTGAGGTGAAGGAAAACAACCATCCCATGTCCTGGAGGTCCTGAATTGGATAACTCCACGGCAAAAACACAACAACAAATAATGATCCGTGTTTAAACATCCTCCTTTTGGTTCCCATGCGGCCAGCTTCGCATGCTGCAACCCTGTCCTCCAGGCCTTTGGCAGCGTAGCACCGGGCGATCTCTGCCAGCTGCACGCAGCTGAACTGGCCGGATGTGTCCTAACGGAACAAGAAAACATAAGTGGGCATAGGTTTCCTTTTGGTAAAATAGTTGCCACTGGCAAATGATTAGAACCAACCTGCAGTGCCATCTATGTTCAACCAAACTGACCTAAAAGGCCGCATGAGCCCCCCACTTCCAAAACTCTTACTGGGGAGTGTGCCTTTTTTGCACAACCCCATTTGTACAAATAGACAGATATTGACCGCTCAGAAAAGTATTTTCAAAGCTGCAGGACACGGCTCCCAGGATGAGCAGCCGTAGTAACCCCAAGTGAACGGGTGTTTTGACCGCACATATGGGTATGTGTCAAAATAGGGGGACCCCCTTTCCTATTGGTTGTTTCTTAAACCAAACTTCTTAAAGGAAGGGACAGGTAGTTGGTTAGTTTGGGGAATCTGAGACACACTCATATGAGATCCATTCAAGACCTACCCGACCAAACTTCTCAAAGGAAGGGACAGGTAGTTGGTTAGTTTGGGGAATCTGAGACACACTCATATGAGATCCATTCAAGACCTACCCTGAAAGCAGAAAGCATGGTTGAGGCCGCATGAGGCTCGTTGGGAACATTGCCCCTGAATCCGTTCTTGCTTTGGGGGGGTTGACTGGACCTGAGAAAAGCAAAACCCCGAGTTTTGAGAACTCCACAGTTGCTCCCTGTCATTAAAGAAAGCGGAAAGAGAAAGCTTTCCATTTGGAATGATAGGCTTCATCTTCAAGATTCCAAGGTTTGAGGCAAAAGTGAGAGTTTCCCATGAGCCCTAGGGCTGGAAGAATACATGCTGGCCACGCCCGCATGCCCGTTACCGGCTGATTTGAAGGATCCCTGGTGACTTTCGGATGTATCCTGGTAAGCATGACAAACGCATCCCCGAAAGAGGCGCGGGGCCCACATATTCTATTCTGCGCACGACAAATCAACAAAGCAACCCACCATCATTGCTGCGCCCGCGCGGCAGGAGCATTTCCTGCAAGGTGCAGAGGCAATGCCTCGCCCAGGCCACTCGGCCAGCTTAGACGCAATGCGGAATCACGGAAGGGGAGAAAACCTCTTCCCACAGCCCTGAGGTTGCCTTTGATCCTCCAATCTCATGCACCTAGAGCTCCCAATGGGAATTCCGGGGCAAGAAACCTAGCTTGATTTGGTTGGGGAGTGTCCCCTTTCAGCGGGAGGTTCATCACTCTTGGAGGGGCTTTTCTATGACAGGTTCTACTTAGATCTGGGGCCAACCTTGCTCTTTTCCAGGCGTCTCTTTCATTTTTCCGCTCCTGGATCTGCTTGGCCATCATGAAGAGCCAAAACTCGTCCATGGGCAGCGCCGCAGAGGTCAGGGCCGAGACGAAGCCTAAGGTTCTGGAGCCGTGCCGTGGCTTTGAGTCGGAACCCCCCCTTTTGGTGGGCTTGGAAGGGACATATGCTGGTTATCTTTGAACGAAAACAAAAGGACACCAATCATCTTGAAGTTTCTTGTGGATGGCCCCATTGTCAGGCAAACCAATCCCACGATGGGCAGAGGATGTCGGGTGCCTGGTGACGGTAGTCCAACCCTGGAACAATTGGGTGTGACGCTGTTGGCACACATTTCTCACCACACGTTTTGGGTGCTCTTTTCCGTGCCCTTTTTGGGGTTGAAAGGGAAAACCAAAGCCACCTATGCGGCAGCCAGAGAACCAATGTAGAGGTTCCCACGAAAAGGAGCCGTGACCACTTAAGTGTTGACCCTGGCACACACGCTTTTTTGCTCAGTTGGACTGGTTGCTCTTGGGTACGACCCTGAACCAATCGGAAGCATGACCGTTCCCCTACCTATCAAAGACTTTCAGGGTGTCTGAGAGCCAACTAAGCTTGGATGGTTGATTGTGAGCCCCAAATGCAAACTCGCTCTCCACGTTGCCATGGAAATTACCAGAAGAAGGTGCCTTTGAGAGGAACATAATTCAAGTCAGGGACCCGTAGGGACAATATCCTTTCATTGAGGAGAGCCAGCGGGAAAACAAAGCGGGTGCCTGCTGTAGGAAACATCGCCTTCTCAGATTGCCCAGCGCGAAGATATGTTGGAACTTGGGACTTCCTGCCATGAAATTTGTTCCACACGCCTGGAAAACAACGGAACTTGGGAAGGGGGCTTTCGACCTCTGGTTGTTTCCTTCCATGGCCACCCATTCGTTGTTATCTCACCACCAAAGCCGCCCCCTTCATGGCCATCCCCATATCAAGGGAAAAGGGTGCTCAGAAAGCGGCACATGCCAGGTTTGGTCAAAATGTCCAGTTGTCTACGGGGCACATATGGGCCTCTCTGACTTTCCAAAGGTGCGTTGTTGTTGGGGACCCCCTATTGTTTGGACTTGAAGGGAAACATTTGGGGTTCCCCGACAAGCCTGGGCAAAAACACGGTACCGTGACTTGTACGACCAGTCTGTTCAAGGCGCATGTGATCTCGCCAGGTGTCAGCTCGGGGATCTTCCTAGCGGGAAAATCGGCGGCACCCTTTCCACTATAGTGGATCTTCAAGGATTGTTCTTTGGCCATGGGACTTGAAAGGGAAACCCTCCAAAGGAAGGAAAAAGGCACTGAGTGTCTGAGCTTCAGACACACAAAGTTCGTAAAGAGCTGCACAACGCGCGTGCCGATCGGCACATCTGCCTCATCCTCGTCGTGGCGGTTGATGGAGCGCGGCATTTGGGCACGGCGCAGTGAAGGCACGGATCCTCGGGCAAGGGTATCGGGGTATGTGTCAAAATAGGGATTTGGATCCCACAATTCAGGCAACCAAACCACTGATTAGAGGGAAGCTGAAAAATGGGCGGTCTCCTTTTGGCGTCCCTTTAAACACTACACCAAAGGGGTGCCCTCAAAGACGCACACACGCACACAACGTTGGTCAATACAGGGGCCCATGTTAAAGATCACAAAAGAGAAATTGAAGCAACATTGGCCCAACAGGTGCTCTTCAAACACCAAAGAAAAAATATCCCGGAAGAGAGCACAATTCTTACATTCAGCTGACCTGGGGGTTCAACGGCCGCCATGCTTTTTTGAGGCTCGGTGCGCCTGCCCAGTAAAGGGCCGAGCTACAAGATCCATGTCGCAAATACCTTGAGGATGTATCTTGGGGGTCAACATGAGTCAAAATTGATCCTTGGGAAGCACCAACGGACCCTTTGGGCGAAGACGTTGCCAACCGTTGGCGCTTTGCGCGTCTCTAATCACAGGATTTCGTTGAATCAGATTCCAACATCTGCAATGTTTTACAGCAATTCCAAAACATGAAAAAAGAGATGGATCCACAAATAAAGGACCTTCATTGTGGGCTCGTTTTACTCCTGATGAGGCTCAAAATCCATAGGCAAGGCTCGACATTGGGCGAAAAGCCAGGCGATGTCGGCCGGAGTGAAGGCGTCTTGCTGGTGCAGCCTCTTGATTTGCTCCCAGTGCCTCTCCAAACCACGTCTCATGCCTTCCTCAGGGCTCCGAATACCACATCAATCGGCACATATTTAGGAAACCAAGGTAAAAACCCAAGGAAACCCTTCACCCTGTTTTCCACCCAAATTGGTGTTGGTCATCAAAAACCGAAGAAAGGCACAATGGAAGCTTGGTCCTGGCAAGCCAAAGGGAATCCCGCAATTTTCTACTCGGCATGACTTTCAATTGGCGGCCCGTTGGGGAAGACATAACGGTGGGGATTGTCCACCAACTGCTTCAACGGTGGCTCCCTCGTCAACATCCACAGCCAACGGGCCTCAGTCATCTTTCGCTCAAACCCTGGTCCTTCTTCAAGGCCAGCAAGACGGCTTGGACTTGAGGGTGCGATTCAGGCACGTCTAATGTACCTGTTCAACCCTTGGTGTGTTGGACAATAAATATCTGAGCTTCGGCAGATATTTGCTACATGGTCCTGCCTTGTTCTCCAACCATGCACCCGTTTGGACTCATTCACCTAATTTGTTTTCCAACGCCGTGAACTCAAGCATCTACAGCATGTGTCATGGCCCTACCTCATTGTGGGGGCGTTCCTACGTCGGTTTGCACCTAATTCACTATGTTAATTACTGCTCCCAACAAATGCTTCTGCCCAGCCTTTACTATCTTCTGTAAATGAAGCCGCTCATGTTTTTTGCAACCCCCACTCAACTGAGCAGAAACAAAACAACCAACAACGCAAAACACATGCCAAGAATCGCCAAGCCGCCCGGCTTCAGGGTCGGTGAACCCCGCGATCCCGCATCCGCCGGGGCAGGAACGGGAGGTGCCGGAGGTGCCGGAGGCGGAAACCTGGACCGTTCGGCGCAAAAAACCTGAGCTTCCTTGGGCCACGCTAACGAGGTGAAACCCATGTGGGGTTTGCTATTTTGGAGTGAACCCCCCAACATGGGTGGTTTCCTTTTTGTTTCCCAACCGCCAAACGTAGGGCACCCTCAAAAAGGAGTGTGGGTAAAGCGAGCTCAATGAAAGGTGATCACCGGGATGGGAACCTTGACCAATTCACTCTCTGAGTGGATTGGTCCAAAGCAGTCCAAACTCATTGTTTGCCACCAAAATGGTTGTCCCAAAAAGTATCAAGTCCAGAAACTCGAGGAGGAAGTCTTTCTTCAAAGGACCCGCCTCGATGCCGACCTTTCCGGTGCCGGTGCTGGGGGAAGCATCGAGGCATCAAACCGGGGCGGCGGTCCCGGCACAGGTGTCCTCACACGGAAAGGACGGGTCCATTTTGGTAAGAAATTCCTCAAAATCCGTCGATACCCTTCGACCGCAGGCGTCTAGGTTAGAGAAGTGTCGCGAAGCGACGGAACACAGGCTTGATCTGGAAATGAATTCCCCCAAACATGCAAACAAAAGGTGATCTGTTTTATCGGCCCAACGTCCCATTTTTGTTGTGTGGCGGGGGGGGGGGAAGATAAACAGCAAAATGTGAATGTGTGCAATGGGGAGTGTGCTTTGATCTGGTTAACAACTACTTGAGCTAAATGGTGGCTCAAGGGAAACCATGTCCAAAAGTAGTCTCGGAATCCCTCCATGTCACTTTAAGGTGCGAGAAGGACCGGGAGATGAAACCAGAAGAAGGAGGCAACTCACTGTGTTGGCCAGCTGATCTGCCCACTCGCGTTGTGGGTAAAGCGAGCTCAATGAAAGGTGATCACCGGGATGGGAACCTTGCCCAATTCACTCTCTGAGTGGACTGGTCCAAAGCAGTCCAAAGTCATTGTTTGCCACCAAAATGGTTGTCCCAAAAAGTATCAAGTCCAGAAACTCGAGGAGGAAGTCTTTCTTCAAAGGACCCGCCTGGATGCCGACCTTTCCGGTGCCGGTGCTGGGGGAAGCATCGAGGCATCAAACCGGGGCGGCGGTCCCGGCACAGGTGTCCTAAGCAGGCGTGCGGCGTTTCTTTTTGGCGGATTGCTTTTGGATGGCAGGGAAAAACCTGGTCCAAAGTGACGCGCTCAAACCACTCATGTGAGCGCCGGTGCTCATTTAGGGGTTGCAGTGAGAGAGCCAAAGGACTGTTTCATTGTTTGGCAAGGGCAAGCATCTCAGTGGTTGGGGGCCGGGGGTGCTGGTAGGATTTAAAAAATGCCAACCATTACTTTTCAGAAAAGCGCATGTTGGATTTGGCCAAACGTTGACCCACGGATGAACATCCCTAACTCTGTGGATTCTGATTTGCCCATGTGGAACTCGCAGCATCAAGTGCCGGTTTCGGACCAGGACATCAAGGCGACCAAGAATGGAACTCACTGAAAGGAAGTGAGCGAATTGGCCCAAACAAGTCCAAACAGCAGGTATTTGCTTGTTTCCTCTAAAGTGGTACTAAAATAAAGCTAATGGTCAACAGGTTCCAAATCAACTCCCGGCCCAACCCAAACTGCCGGCTCGCCGTCCAAGTGGCGACGGCGGAGCCGGCGGAAAACGCTGTGGCGGCGGCCGCGGGGAACTGAGTCCGACCGATAGCCGCAGCCATGGCCGCCGGAGGCACATCTGGCTCTTCGCGCGGAGGGTTCTATCTTTGCATATGAATTGTCAAAGGGAACCCCCTCAAAAGTGACTAGCGAACATGAATCCCACCATGATGTTCACCAAAGGGTCCCCCATCAAAATTCACAGCCATTTGGGTTTGTTTTTTGAGGGTACCCCCTCTTCAAAAAAAAACAACCAAAAGGATGGGGTGCCCCTATTGTCCTTGGTGTGGGGTGATGCTTGAAGGGAGCATAGAGTGTAGAGAAATCTCCTGTTGCAGGAGCTAGCTAGTTTAACAGTTAAAAGGGCCATGCCAACCCAATCCGACTCAAGTCTATCGTGAGTTGATTAATGACGGCTAAGGGCTTCTGGCATCGGATCCCACTATCTTTGTCCATCTGTCTGTTCAGAAACCACACATTTCCCCTGGGGTTTTGCGCAATCTTCTGAAAAGAAGGATCCTCGAACAAAATGGATGATCAAAGAGCGTGACCATACCTGGCAGGCTTTGGTGAGAGTTCATGATCCATCCGGGAGATAGATTGGTGCCCCATCTCGGGCAGCTTCAGAAGAGTCAGCTTGCGGAAAGACTGTAGCATCTTCAACCCGCAAACACATCTAATATAAGGGGCAGAAATCTTACACGCATAAGTTTTGTCTGATGATCATGTCCTAGCTTGGTAGTGAAATCCCACTTACCCTCACCCGCCCACAAAACCAACTCTAACAATTTAGGCCCTTAGAGTCCGCACCCTGGCCATCATTTGTTTGCTTTGGGCGGGGAAATAAAACCATTGTCCCCTAAAGCACATTGGATAATTGGGGCCCCAGGGTTAGATTTGCGGAATGATTCTATCACTGATTCAAATGACATTGAAAACGTCTCGTCATCTTTGCAAAACCGATGGCTCAACCAAAACCCGGGCCCACCTAGTACTCACTTGATGGGCCAAACAACTTTCTACCATGTTTACCACTAAATACCAGTATGGTCTTAGATCAAGTGCAGGAACTTGGGATTGGACCTGGCATTTTGCCTTGGGGGACCTGCAGGCAGGCCCTCTGGCCGGGTGCTTGAAATCCTCTGGCCGTGTGCTTGAAATCACAACTGCCCTGTGCAAAACACCCAGCCCGAAATGGATTTCCCTCAAACCACAAACGAGAGGTTTTCAGCTTCCATATGTGGAAGGGAGGTATTGTCCATCTGCTAAGCCCCCGCCAGGTGGGTTGCCTGGGTCCAACTGGACGTCAACATATCTAATTCCAAAAGGAACCTCGATCCCCAGCTGTCCTTTCCAAAAGGTAACCCAGTGCTTCGACTAGGTACCCAGGCGAAACTATGACGTAAAACCTGGAGGTTGTCATACCTGGCTGCCTTTATTAGCTTGACTGTAAGAACTGAGGGAACAATTAGCAATGCGGTTTGCTGTGACAGACTGACCGGCATACCAGCCGGATGTCCTTTTATGTTCTTACAATCAGAGTCGATGCTGAATCAAGTTCCAACAAAACCAGCAAAAAGCACAATGTAGTTGTTCACCGCGAGGTCAAACAACGCGGTGCGCTACTGACCTGCTCAGTTGACTGGCAATGACTTTCAACCTGGTCGTCTGGATTAAAACATGTGGCCCTTTGCTTTCCACGGAGTGAATGAGGAATTGGCAAACCACACCTACTGGGAGATAGTTTGCCCCCAAGGTGGGGCTTCGGTTCGGTTCACTTTGGTTTCTTTGGTTTGCCACAAGAAGGTCCACCCAAATGGCGTACTGGAGTTTGACAGTTACATCCAAACAACACTGGTAGACATACATTCCAATTCAAATTAGGTCAGTCACAGGGGTCCCAGCCATTTGCGCAGTGGTTAGGACTCATTGTGTGGGCCATGGTCGCTCCCACAGGAACCCTTGGAATAGTTGTCTTCCCATCTGTCAGAGATCCATGACCATCCCTACCTAGCCAAAACTGGTAGGTCTTTGATCGTCGCTCGTTCACATCCGAGTTGTCTTAACTCTTCAAGCCTATAATGGGTATGTCTCAACAGAATGGGGGGGGGGGGTTATCCACTCAAACAACAACACAAGGGTACCCGCACAAAACAAGTGCGAGATGCGCATACCAGGAGGGAAAGCAGCACTCAACAGCACTCACTCACAATGAGTGATTGCATGAACTTGTTGGACACTTCACAACATGAGCAGTGGACTGACAAACAAACATGATGTGCCCTGCTAGATTCCTGAATTCCTGACCACCATTGCTTTTGATCGTTCAAAACACTGGATCCCGCAAAACAAACATGTTGAGAGGTTCTCAAAATGGCTTCTTGTTTGGTTGATTTGTGTTTTTTGGGGGGGCGGGGTCCTTTCAACAACCGTTTAGGAGGATGATGTCACACCCAAATAAACTCAGAGGTCTAGTTTGCCTGTGTTTCTTTCGATCCGCGGCGGGTGCCTGCTTTGCAGTCACTCCTTCTGAGTGTTCAGGCATGCCTGCTAGACTTCTTCCATTCTTGGAAGGACATGATCGAATCATCCATCTCCTCATCCGCCTGCACTGCCGAAGGAAGACAAACACAAATACGACAAACTAACATGTTTCAGTCAACCAAATGAAACTGCATAAGATCATAAGATGTCTCTCGCTGCTCACTTTGTGCACAAAAGATGTAGAAAAAGGACATGGCTCTGGCAAAACACAGGTGGCCTTGATTGATCATCCTCTTGGGATTGTACGTTTAGTCACTGTACCAGTATCTGACGCAGCCCGTTGTAATTTTGACAGAATACTCCCGAATGCTCACCAGTCTTTGGTCCGAGTCATGTACTGATTCCGAGCCATGTGACATCAAGGCTACAATCGAGGAGGTCCTTCTGCCCATGTCAGCTGGACAACCTTCAGAGATGTCCAAGTGGAAAAGCACGGACCTCGCCAGACACGCACTGGGGCCCAGTCCATAAGTCTGGGGGCGAACGCGCAGTAAAAAAATCGGGCAATGCTCTGGACTTCGCGAGGCCCGTGCAAAGAAACATGCAGATGCTGACTGAAAGGAAGCACAAGCATCGCGTGCACGCGGTCGAACAAATGCAACGTGTCGCTGCAAATGTGAGGGAACGCGCAGCAAAACCAAACTAAGGCCATGTCTGCAAAAGGTTGTGCGAAAGTCAGAGAAAGCGACGGATTTGCGGCAAGAATGACAACGGAAGCAAGCGTGTCAAGAACGGCAGAATGCAAGGAACGAGACAGCATTTGCACGACGGGCGTGCGGAAAGCACGAAATTCGCATGTCGAAAGATCGAGTTGCAGGCAGCGATGGAGTTCATGCGGCTGCTCAGCCATGCATCCAAGTGCCCAGCGGCAACGAGCATTTCCAGCGGCTGCAGCAGATGCGGCACTCCACACACGTGGAACGTCTGGCATAGCTGGCTTTTGACATTTTTGGGCGCAAGCCGTAGATTTGAGTGCCGTCATCACCAACGATCGATTCTGCTGTAATTACAGCGAACACACTTGCCTCCTTGGCTTCATCGGCTCTAAGCGAGCGAGCGAACGAGGGAATAAGTGAACGAACGAGGGCCAAGCTCCCCTCAGGCTCAGAGCAGCTGCCTAGTCAGGCCCGCCACCCGCACCAGCAGCGAAGCGCTACTGGCCAGCATAAGGGAAAAACAGCGTGACCTCCGAGAATGGCAGCGCGTTCCCTAAAGCACAAGAAGGGCCTCTGACGGGTAGTCTGGGCTGCGAGATGAGAAAATGCCAGCAAAATGCCCACACGGCTTGGACGCAGCCGAAGTGACCATCAGCGACCAGGGACAGTCAAGGACTTTTCTTTTGGTTCCCCTGAATTAAGCTTGGATTGGCAAATTTGAAAAAATTGCCCAGCATATTTTTAGTGCCCTCCAATGAAGGCTTAAGTGACCTGTTTGATTTAGGACTAAGTGCCCTTATTTTCAACATGGCTCATAGCACCCAATCAAGGGCACTGAAAAGAAGCTGGGCCATCCCGTTTTTAGTGCCTGCGGCGCGTCGCGGCCCACGATGGCTACCAGAGACTCCCGCACCTCGCGCGATGGGAGGAGCCGTGGTAGGTGTGTGTATATGCTTGCTCATTTTTTGCCCGTCGAAATTCTGGGTCAAACTGAGCGCCTCCTAGATCGCACGAGAAGGGCCTCTATGACTGTGGAGCGTCTTTGGCCGGGTCCAAGATCCAAGAGCCAAGATTGCACAAAAAACAGTTTTGGAAATCTTGGATTCAAGCCACCCTCAGAAAACTCAAGATCCAAGGTTTTAAAGAAAGCCTCTTGGAAATCTTGGATCCAGCCCACAAAAACTTTACTTTTCTCAAACACAATGCCTGGAACTCATATATGGAGGACCTACTTGATGAATTCAGGAAGTGCCCAGTTTGAACCCCGTCTTTTTGTGTGGAGAAAATACGTACACTGCCCAGTTCAACTTGATGTTGAGGGGGGAACAATGATCTGACAAATGCTGATCAATGCCGCAATCGTCTGCATGGTCTTGCCCAGGAAGGATCAGAACCATGCTGTTGACACACTTGCCCCTTAGTGTTTTGGCTGAATTCGTGCTTGGTTAAAATCACATGGAGTTAGACAAGGAACATAACCCTTTAGAAGTTGAATGTGGTTTTGATTTCACCTAGCAATGTTAATTGTGGGCTTCTGCATTTGTCCGTTTAATGCAACATGCATAAGGAAATACAATCGGTTAAAGTTGAACTCGGTTTGGACATGAAACGCATTGAATATAGTTGCCATGTTTGATTTGCAATACATATTATTGATAAAATGTGAAGCCTCCTTAGACTAGCAAACAAGGACTACTTTCCAAGTTTGCTTTGAACACAATTTTAGTTAGACTGTAAGTGGCATCATGTATGTATAGAAATTAATGATGATGTAAATAGAGCTGCAAGAACATGATGCACTCTTGCAACCAACATAATTTCGATCAAAATTCTAGATAGGAATGAAATCCTTTCCCCAGAAGTGCTGGTTTGCTGAGTTTTCCTGCAGAACGATAAGAGAATAACAAACAAAATAACGGAGCTGTTACAGGCACGTTGCAGCAGCCAGTGTACTTTGCGTACTACTCTTGCAATGACAAGCTGCGCTTTTGAGCTGGAGCTGCCAAAGTGTATTTTGCTTGCAACATTTGTAGTGAACAAACGCGACTTGCGAGCTGCCTAAAATAGGAACCCTTTCCACGATTGCTGTTGAATATTCCTCTAAGTTTCGTGAGATGGGGTCTTCCATAACAAAGAGAGAAACCACAAGAGAGGTGTCAGGGATGCCCTATCTTCGGCAAACAACGAGAACACACGCCAAGAACCTGACCGAGAAGGTCCCACAACAAACAAACGTATACAATGGTCACACGGTTTGAGAATATTCCTGAACAAAGAGATCAGCTGTACGAGTCATAAGTGAAATGGGGAAGCCAAACACTCTCAAAGTTGGATGGATCAACTCCTTCAAGCTGAGCGACGCACAAAAAAAAAGCGAGGAATGTCTCCGCAAGATTCCCCTACCTTAAGGGGAGGGTGCCTCAAGTACATTTATCTATTCTGAATAATAGGAAAATGGGCTGCCATAAATGGAGATCTCCAGTGTCTCTTTCAATTCCACGAAGGGGTGGGGATTCCGTAAAAGAGCATGGAACTGTTGGATGGCCCCAACCTCAACCCTTTGGGTTAAAACAAATGGTACTTTGGGGCATCCATGGGAATCTCTTGCCCAAAAGACTCAGAGTCACATTGGTCAATGTCCAACTCTACACACTGGCTTGATGGTTTTCTTCCAATGTAGTTAAGGTTTAATCCTTGAGAACCCTTTCCCGTGCTTCTCTGCTCATTGTGTCACTAAAGCGACATCCTTAACCTGAGCCAAATGGAGGTTTATTTCGGGGTTTCCAAACGGCACCCAATTGTAACTTTGAGAACCCCTCATCTGTTCTCTGGTGGAAACCACTGTAAGTTGGACCCTGTTCACCTCGGTGCATCATGCTCCGATTTCCCGCCCAACAATATGGCCAAACTCTTTGGTTGCCAAACTCTTTGCTCTCTGTTCCCGAAAAGCTTCAAGTCCAGGAACTCAGGGAGTGTTCGGGGAAGAAATGCCAACCGCGGTGTGCATAACCACTCGAAGGCGTGGCGACTCACCTGCCTGCACCTCCTCCCCATCTCCATGCCCTGCCTGGCAAAAGGGGCACAAATGAGATCGGCTGCCCGAAATGGGTGCTTTCGCGTGCTTTTTTTATTCCTTTTCTTCTTCTTCTTCTTCTTCTTCTTCTTCTTCTTCTTGGGGGGGAACCCCTTTTTGGGCTTGCTTTATAGAAGCAGGCTGACAACCACTAAACAAAATCGGCCGCGACTTTTACAAGCAAAACCCTGGGGTGCCCCCAATCCAACCAACCCAAGAAGGGCTTGTATAACCTTCGAAGCGGGTGTCTGATCAAACGGCTCTGAGAACGCGTGGTTGGAAACCCGGTAACTTGCCACAGTGTACCGCGGTTTGGTGGTCGGATGTGGTTGGTTCACTTGCAATAGGGCCTCCGCCGCAGGTTGGGATTTTCGATCACAAATCATTGTACCCCCCCAACTAATCAAAGGGCGGGGCCTCCTGTTCAGACCCTCTGGCAATTGTTTGCAAAGTCACCTTCTCCCCACCTGCGATCTGAAGTTGTCTTAGAGGGCCGGCAAAATGGGCGGTTTCCCTTACATGGGTGTCGTGTTTTGAGGCTTGGCACCTTGGAAAGGGAAACCCAATTCGATCCCTCCATCACTCTTGGGGTTCCACCATTTTGAGACAAAGCCATCTCCCTGAATCTGGCTAATGCTCGGAAGCTCGGAACACACTTAAAACAGAAAGTAAGAACTTAAGCACAAACGAAAAACAGAAAATAAAGAACCGAAAGAAGAAGGCGGTTGTTACATAAACCACCGATATGGGGATATGGGTGTGCTTCAAACATAGGCACCCAAAATGTTTAACCCTGGCGAATGGAACCGACTAACATCTGCGGTCCATGGTGACTAATTTTTGGCCCATACACATATGGCCATGGGTCTAATCATATACCCACAGTGAACATCCCAATCCCCACTGGAATAGGTTCTAAAAATGGGTGGTGAATTCACCTACCAACCAAAATGGGACCCCATTGGTTTTGACAACCACTGCCATGTGGCTTTTGTGAAGCCACCCCTGCAATTTATGAGAAGAGTACTAAACAAGTCCAGATTTTGGTGGTCCAGATCCTGGTGGTGACTACATTTTTACAACCACAGCCATATACTGTTATAAAGAACCAAAGCCCTTTTCGGAGGCCTGCAGGAAGCTATCCGCCGTCCATAGGGCAAAGATGTTGAGGATCACAGGCATCAGGACCTGCAAAGCAAGTCAAAAAGGGGGTACCCTCAAAAAAGGCACACCCATTTGAGCATTGCCAACCGCCCGAGGTCAGCCAATGCAAATTGCTTCCTAGAAATGGGCTTGTGCAAAGGAATATGGGTGTGCCTCGATTTAAAGGAATCCGCCCACCTTCAGTGTGCCGTTTTAAACTGGCCCCATACATCGATAATATCTCAGATCTCCGAATAAACATATCCTGCCGAAATGAATCGGTGCTTCCGAAAATAGGGGACGCCAAACCTGGCCCCTTTCCTGTGGTTCCCCCTTATCATCCCAAAGTTCAGGGCCTCTTTTGAGAAACTTTTGCAAGTCAAGAGACGCTTTCAATGGCATTCAGCTTCACTTCCCACAGCAAGTCGATTCGACTTGCCGGGCCGAGACAAGCATTTTCGGACTCTATCAAGTCCTGGCCGATTTGGGCACAGTGGATGCTCTAAATATTGCAAGTAAACCATACTCAACCCCCAACACGATGGTAAATTACGGCAAAATAGAGGGCTTCCTTGTGCCCTTATTTGCAATATAATATTTAGGGCATCCGCTTTTGGTCTCTTGCCAGGAATGCTCCGGGGCCCATACAAATCTGAGGAGTCTTGCATGTATGACTTGCCACGACCGTGCCTTTGGTGGGAGAATAGAGGCAAAATGTGTATTCCCTCCATTTCCTCATCATTGCAAGTGCTTCTAGCTACCCCAGTGTTGCAGAGAAAGCCATCATAAAGCCTAATCGGAGGTAGCACACCCTAGTTGGGAGCACTGCGCTGGGCTGGCTTTCCAAGTCCCATTCATGTTGACCCCTGACCGAATTATGCTTGTGTTGGAGTATCGTGATCCTCATTTCTATCCCGGGTACAAGTACCTCAGGATGAACTTAGGCTCAAAACAGGTCAAAGTACATCCTTAAACACCAAGGGATTCTGAGGGGCTATCCAACTTGTGCTCCGCTCGTTCCAAATTTCGAAAAGGAAAAAAAAGAGGAAACAAAAGAACATGGTAGATGAACAGCGGGTCCCCAAGCTGAGTCCCTGAATCGGACACCCCTTTCAGCCCATGGCTCACTGGTTCTGTGCCAATGGCCACATGAGCTGCTCCTTTTGCAACCGCCCAAACAGCAACCAGAAGCTCTTTCCGTTCGCTGGGCCCGCGCCATGACGACCACCAGCTTCGCTCTTGGAAAGCTGTCGAGCCACCTGCGATGGGCAGTGGGCCGTCCATGCGAGCACACGCAAGATCTACCCAACTCGCTTTCGGAGTGGACTGGCCAAAAACATCCTCTAAACTGTGTGTTGGCTACTCAAATGGACTTCCCACAAAGTATAAAGTCCAGGCACTCAGGGAGTGAGCCAAACAACAGCATGCTAAAGCCTGCCCTATCTGGGGAGAAGGGCCCCCACAAACTTCCATACCCCTATAGACGGATATCCGACTTCGGGATTGGTGCGCGTCTCAGTACATGAGTGAACCACATGTGTTGCATACATGATGCTCTCGCCGTGTTCACGGCCATTGCCCCATGCCCAGTAAAGATAAGGCGTTGGGATCCGCAGCACTGACACTGACTCTCTGCGCTGCTATTGGCCGGTACATGAACCGTTAAACGTCAACTTATTCACAGTCCTAAGGTCAAACGATTCGCAAGATACGACCAGAGCCGTAGTATAACATGAGGGCACGGAGGAACCAGACAAGGGGCCCAGAATTGGCCCATCTGCCAGCGTTCCCCCTCCCCGTTTTCCCATTTGCGCCGGAAGGGCCGTCTTCTCATCAAAGGGGGAAAGGCAGGGATAGCATGGTGGGGGGTTTTAAGTGGTTGGACAGGTTGGTGGATATCAGAATTTCATGGCTGGATTTATGTCTGCCAAACATTTTGGGGTACTTGTAGGTACTTATCGAGCACACCCAGCTCAGGCAATTGAAGCCCATTCACCGCTCTGACTTTGCTCTGCTTTTGAACTTGGATGTGGCCCAAAATAATGCCCCCGAGGAACCCTATTTTGTGAAGGGCAATGGCCATGCCGACGAGGAGAATGTTCAGGCACTCCCACACGTACGCCCTAGCCCCTTCTCACTTGCGAAAAGAAGAACCTGGAGCTTGGAGAAGTGAACCGTTGTCCAACAGGTCGATTGCTTTGAAAAGGTCGATTAGCTTCCAGCAAGTGATTCTTGCCAGACTCTCCAAGGCGAAACAGCGGCCGAGATTGTTCGGAATTTTCAGGGAGAGTGCCCCGGAAGCACTGCTAAATGGCCTGAGGTTAGTTTTGAACTGGCTGGTAATCCTCGTGAGGGTTGACCTGCAACATTCCTGTTTCGTGAGGTAAGGGCTTCGATCATGAACAATTTACAATTGAATTATGGCAAAATGAAACTAATTCTCAGGGATCATAGGCGACATATGTTAGTATTCGGCAAATCCACAAAACGTACCTGCCGTCGATGAAACGCATCTGCCACATCTCCTGGTCTACGTCATAATTATGTTTATGTACATATATGTGTATATATATATATATATATATATGTATTAAGTATATGCAAAGGTATGTGTCCACCAACATGGTTATATCTCAAGGTTTGCATCTACCAATATTATATATATATATAAGTTAGAGGTTTGTATTGGCCTTAAAGTACCCTCTCAAGTGTATGGAACGTGACGTTCGAGGGTCTTCCAGGACCCCCCGAACGTCAGGTTCCGGTGACTCCAATAAAACCAGATAGAAACCCACCGGCCCTTAGGCTGGCGCCCCAGGAGGAACTCCGCCACCGCGGCCAGGCGCGCCGGAAAATGCATCACGAGCCTGCCATGCGCACTGTGGTTCTTAGTGGATCCCGGCTATGTATACAGTAGGCAACCGGAAATTGGTATTTTTGTGCTGTCCCCATGCAAATTAACATGGAACCCAAACAAGAGGTCCTCCAAGAGGAGATTCCTCATGATGGCGTTTTGGGTTCTGTGTTGATATGCAGGAGTGCAAAAGGATGTCTCCCCTTGGTTGTCTACAAAACAGGGAAATGCAAGCACGGGGTTCGCTAGTTGTTTGGCTTCGGTTTGGCCAAGGTCGAGATGCCTATGATGCATGCTGAAGCATGTCAAATACTTGGGGGGCAGGGGACCTGGCAAAGGGTCCTTAAGGGTCGGCCGGGTCGGCCTTTCTTGGTTTACCTCCCAAAGCGGGTCGCGAAGCGCGGCAGGACCCCATGGTTCCCTGCACCGGGTCCCTTAAAGTGCTCGCCTTTCGCAGGGGTCTCCAACATAAAATCAGGAGTGGTGTCACCGTTGAACTACCATTAAGAGGGTAAACGGAGAACATCTTTAGCGGCTGTCAAAACTAGCTTTGAGAGCGGTCTCCCTTTATTGCACCATTTGGAGAAAATGAGCCTTCCAAAGACCCTAAACAACTCCTTCCTGAAATGGAAGATCGGGCAAAGGCCTGCATTTTGTGGGCGGCAAAGGTTGTGGCTGCCACTTCTCTGTGTCACACAATATGTTCATTTCCCCTGGTTAAGACGGTGCGGAAACCTGTGAGGTATGGAGGAATCGGGTGGTCTGCGAGTGCAAATTAACGTGGAACCCAAAAAAAGGGTCGCCCAAAAGGAGGTTCCCCTTGAAACTTACGGTTTTCTGGGTTCCATGTTTTTCTGGAAGGGCGCAACCCCCAGACCCCACGCAACTAGGATTACATTCACCATGTGAACACCATGCCACCTATCTGGAAAGAATCCAAGGCAGCCGGGCACACGCTGCTAAGAAGAGCTTCTGTACAATGACCAAGGCCTGCCGTCGAGACCGATCTGTTGGATCGCGAGAACTCGATTTCGGCAAAACCGCGGGGTCTTATGAATCCTTCACGGATTGCCATTGCTGAACAGGCAAGAGCATCCTTTAAGCCGATTCCCAAAGCTGAAGACCCGTTTGATGATCCCCATCCCTACAATGCCCATAACCCCTTGGCTGTTCAGGAAGCTGTGTGCAGGTTGCCAGAGGGCAAGCCTGGCCGGCGCCTCCAAATGGTTCCAGGGACGTGCCCATGTGGCTCAAATCCTGAAACTAACCGCTGATTTTGTTGGAGGCTTGGAGGGGCCAGGAAGATCACCAAAGTCTTCCGAGCGAGTCTCACCATTCCGACTATGTCATGGCCCAAAAAATCCCCTTATCACAAACTGTGACCCTAAACCCCCACTTTCGATGCAGGTAATTCTACCAGTCAGCCAAGTATTTACCCAAGCCAAGGGCTTCGAATGCTAGTTCCTGTGGGCAGGGTCTGTGGAGAAAAAGGCACTATGGCGTGATGCAGTGCCCATCTCTTCACCATAATATCAGGCACAAAAGAGCCTCCCCCCCGGTGAGTTCAGGAAAGGGTTGGCTACTGGCCCAAATATTGCTCCTGCACCATTCCCACGTCCAGCTTCTGCAAAAATTGGCTGCCCGAGAGAAAACGGGAGAAATCAAGCGATGCAATCACCAAATAGTACGCAATGGAATTAGCTTTGACTGGGTTCAAAATGGGGGCCAGATCCTCCATAATTCGTGAGACGCCACTGCAAGGGAAGCCATCTCTTGCGGTTTGATTTTGAACAGTTTCGGGGCACCCAATAGGGTGGCAAAAAGGAGTATGTTCCATCTTCTGTTGATTTCCTGGGAAAATCAAACACACACAGGGTCCATATGGTCTATTCAGCATCCAAGTTTCAGGCCCGGCGTGGCAAAATTGGACCCCATCCGTTGGTTTCCCTCTAAACAGCCGCCAAACGAGTATGCGCAGGAAACACACAACACTTCATAGATTCAGATGTAAATCTTAATTTGGGTTTTGTGGACATTGCCACCGGGTATCGCACCCTGGTTTGAATGAAAACAAACATATGATTCTTAATTGAGAACCCTTTAGTGGATGCTGGTACGTTTTTCTTCGCTTCGGCCAACCAAACGTCGGATCGGTCCTCACTGTACATGCGCTGAGGACAAGAGCAAGTCACCAATCTGTTTGGCCACTGTTAAGTTCCGAGTTGCACTGCGTTCAACAATGCACAATTCTGTGTGCTCTGTCAACTAGCTGGCCGAATTACTGAAAGGCACGATGCTGAGCATCCTGCGAAAGCTTGACTTCCTACACAATGTCGAAGTCGGCTGAAAACGTAAGAAATGATCATCGGAACCTTGCGTGCTTCAACCCTGGACATGACAAGTCATGTGCTTCCTGGACGTGTATCATGCTTGCTGTCGTGGGCTGACGTCATATATAAAGTCGCCGCACTATAAGGCAGATGTTGCAATCATAGCATGCTGAATTGGAACGAATGAAAGTGAATCTAAATTACATGGGCTTGTCGCATAATGAGGAGTTTCCCTTTAAAACAATCCAATCATATCTTTTAGCACAGCAACAGATATAAACGTCATGCTCAGTGCATGTGCATAGCCCTAGCAATGCCCCATCCTAAAATGCTGATTGAGTGCACACCTGAATTTACAAAACGCTCTGTGAAACTGGGCCACAGCACTTGCAATTCGGGCAAGGTGCTGTCAAACATGCCCCAAACATCACCAGCGCAGGGTTGCGCCACCTATTCAATTTGAGCCATGCGTGGTTTAAACCACCTCCTTTCGGAGGTCAGCGTCCAGGGTCTGGTTTCTCAAACATCTTCTGCCCAACCCTGGCAAGCCCAAACGGTGCAAAGACTGCTAGCCGCTCAGAATGTACAGCACCAGCTGCAGCCTGTGGCACATTCATGGGGGAGTTGTTCGCCCACAACCCTGCTTTTAAGCACCAAGGGGCGTTTGAATCCTACATTCTCATTGCCCAAATCTGCTTGTTTGGATGTGCCAAAGTCAAGACTCCGTCTTTCGGCCACAAATCCTCTCCCGCACATATCCGTAGGGCCAGGTTGCAGCTGACCACTGGCCCCATGTCCCAACGTCATGCCCTGGACCGTAGGCTCAATTGACTGGCCGGACGTGTATTCGGGTTTCGTTGGGTGTACCAAATGTAATAAACCATGGCCTTTTGTTTGACTGCTTGGTTTGCATGTTTGGCTTTCTGCTTGGTCGCTTACGTTCAGTTGACGTGTCAAAACTCGGGACCCAAAAGTGGCCCATGTTGCTTTCCATTCAAACCTACCTGCAATGAGAGACCTTCATGACTTAGAGTGGCTTGCGCGTAGGACTCCTGACCAATTCCGATGGCTTCTCGGCAGCTGGCAGCGTCCTAACTCACCAAGGTTCTTCAATACAACAAATAAAAGTGCCGGAAAGTCGATGGTGCTATCTTGAGGCAGGTCCAAATAAAAGCATGCCACAAGCAAAGCCAAATCCACAGCCAAGCAGGCTAAAAGACCAGAAGACCGCTAGCGCTCCTGTGGACGGACAACATCCGCTTCTCACAAGTTGGGAAGGATGAAATTGCATGATTGCTAGTTGATGAACCGCGAATCCCAACTGGCGCCTGGTGCGGGCTTTGTGTATCCGCAGTCTCTTTGGGGGGGGTGGTGGGGGGGGTGGGGGGGCTGTGAAGTGGGGTTCATGTCTTCCAGACCCCATGTTGGTTCATCTTGAAATTCTCCAGGTCCCTTATGTTACCCATTTAAACATCACCCCACTAGAAGGAAACCCACTTGAAGCTGGCCGAAAAGGAGACACAAGATCAGCGCAAACCGCAAACCGAGGCTTCGGCACTTCGCCAGCAATCGCCAAGCCATTTTCTGGCCATAGGGAATGTAGGAGAGAGTGTACCAGACCAGGGAGAACCTAAGGCTGAGGCTTCTGGGGACACGGCGTTTGATGGAAAGTCATCCAAGAGCACACTGGCACTTGCAAGGGTCAAAGCAGAAAAATACCGGGGTTGCCTGCCACAGTCAAGCCTAGTCAACGGCCAATCAATCCATGAATCATGGGATACCATGGGTTCAAAAGAAGGGCGCGTGTTCTTTGAGGGTGCCCTTTGGATCTTGGTTTAAATGAAAACGCAAAGGACAACCCTTGTTTTTGGTGTCCTACTTTTTGACACACACACACACTCATATTATATGAGAAGCGCCGTTCCATCCATTCACTTTTTGTTGTACTACCATGGCTGTATTTTAAAGGTGTATATATAGGATGCCCCTGATGTTTGTCATTTGGTTGCGTTTTTGAAGGGTTTTCAACGTCCTTCTGGGGGGTTCCTCCGAACTTCTCACTTGGGATACTTTGGTATCATCATGGGGTCACTGCGGTGGATGCCCGAAATATTGCAAGTAAACCTCGCCCAGCCACAAAATCATGACGCGGGGTTCCTTGTTTCCTTACTTGCCTTTTTTCTTGGGCATCCACCGTGTGGCGGTTCCTACCTCGCTTCATGGGGGCAGTAAAGCCCGACCCCAAATTGGGTGATTTCCCCTTGTCTAAAATGGTGTCCACCCCCAAACCACGACCGGAACGAGGAAAGAGGGGTATACTGTCTGTACATCCAATTCAACTCTTGGGGGTGGTTTGGGGGCAATGAAAACCACCGCACATACAAACATTGCCCACAAAACATACGTGTCGCCCACAAGGTCTTATTATGCTGTATGATCGTGCTGGCAGGTTTGGTGATCTTAGGGTTTAGGTTTAGGGTGTTTAGGGTTTAGGTTTAAGGTTTTTAGGGTTTAGGTTTAAGGTTTTTAGGGTTTAGGTTTAAGGTTTTTAGGGTTTAGGTTTAGGGTGTTTAGGGTTTAGGTTTAAGGTTTTTAGGGTTTAGGTTTAAGGTTTTTAGGGTTTAGGTTTAAGGCTTTTAGGGTTTAGGTTTAGGGTGTTTAGGGTTTAGGTTTAAGGTTTTTAGGGTTTAGGTTTAGGGTGTTTAGGGTTTAGGTTTAAGGTTTTTAGGGTGAGGTTTAGGGTTTTTAGGGTTTAGGTTTAAGGTTTTTAGGGTTTAGGTTTAAGGTTTTTGGGGTTTAGGTTTAAGGTGTTTAGGGTTTAGGTTTAAGGTTATTAGGGTTTAGGATGGTTTAGGTTTAGGGTGTTTAGGGTTTAGGTTTAAGGTTTTTAGGGTTTAGGTTTAAGGATTTTAGGGAACAACCTATGGCCAACGGGAATCAGCTTTTTGGGCGCTATCTGTCTGAACTATCTGAGTCTTATCTCAAGCCCAAGCTTAAGCATGGACACCAAGTTGATCTGCCACGCCAAAGCAAACTTCCAAGAAACCAGGCAAAACCCTGGTTTGGGATGGTTTTAGCGAGTGTTTGGCTACCTTCGTGGGGTGTCCTGGAGATTTATTGGACTGGTTGAGGTCAGTGGAAAACCCAAGGGCCGAAGCTTCTGCGCGAAGCATCGCTGTAGGGTTCGGCACTCGATTGGCTTTTGCACAACGCTCCGGATGCGAGTTGATGGTTGCTTTTTGATTATTTAAACGGGAAATGAAAGGTATACCAGTCTGGTGTGTGTCGAAATAGGGAGTTGGAGCCCCAAAATTGCTGATGCTCCTGTTGGTGCCCCCTTTGACTAAACCAAGGTGAACAGAATAAAGGGGAAGTTAATATTGGAATCGGATCCCAACAACTACTCAAAAAGTCGACTCCTGCAATAATGACAACATATTTTTCAAGCACCCAACAACCCAATATTGGTTCAAGGCTTCTCTTTGGTCATCAACCCGTTTGAAACCAAAGCCCATTTGAGTTAGCGAAATCAACCCCAAACCAAGCGAACCAGGGCGGATCTCCACACCTTCTGATGACTGTCTCACCTTCCCGGGCTAGGCTCGCTCGCTCTGCTGAGTCCACGGCCACTGCATGATCACCAGGACCAAAATCAGCAGGGCGCGGCCGTGGAATCGCGGGGCCTCACAACTCGGCTCCGGGGAAAGTTGGAGCCCTCCAGAAGGTGATCGTGCCCGCAACTCAAAGCTCCCATGTTTAACGGTTACATGTTTACTCTCTCTCACCGCTAAAAGGGAACCAACGGGAAGACCATCAATCTTGTGGGTGAGTGGTCCTTCTGGGTCCATTTGGAAGCACCGGTTCTCTTCAAAATCAGTGGATTGTTTCTTTGTACAGGTGCCTTTTCGTTGGGTTGAATTGAATCCGGCCATTCTTGTCAACCACGGCTTTCAAAACCAGCCTTTTTGTGGGGAAACGTCATTTGGTTTCCCTTGAAGCCAAGGTGAAAAGGGGACCCTCGAGAAAACACATATCCCTATCCATCTAGGGGGCCTTGGGAGGGTAGCCTGTAGCGTCCTTGGGAGTTTCTAGATTCGGTCAAAAGATTTGTGAGCGCACTCCCAGTCTCGTCGGGAGCTTGGATGCGTGATTTGTTGCTTGCTCTTGCTTCCAAAAGGACTGAAAATCGGGGATCCCGTATCAGAAAACATGAGCCCCCGGAATTGAGCCTCTGTCGACCCAGTCTAGCAAGGCTTGACCAGCCACATGTTCCAACATGATTGACGTGCCTATCCCTGATCGTAACCTCTAAAGTAGGTAACCAGCCGTGTTCCTTTGGGTGTTTTAAGGGTGGTTCCCTTGGTCACCTACTACACAGCGCGAAATGGAATAACCTTTTTTGGGCTTCCTGTTTCATACCCACCGGAACAGCCAAGTGAGAACCCATCAAAACGGGGACCACTTCTTACAGTATGTGGAGTGGTCGGTTTGAGTCATGAGGGCACCCTTTGTGCTTCAGGAACCCCTCGGGTTTGGCCTAAGCCACGCCTCGACCGCGACCAACGTGATCACCATGGCGCAGATGAAGATGGCAGACGCCTGTGCCTGGGAAGTGCTTGTCCCCGCTGAAAATAGGGACCCC
This sequence comes from Effrenium voratum, assembly GCA_963377175.1. Lineage (NCBI taxonomy): Eukaryota > Dinophyceae > Suessiales > Symbiodiniaceae > Effrenium > Effrenium voratum. The sequence continues at coordinate 320,025 of CAUJNA010003838.1, read as the reverse complement.
CCCGTAAATGGGTGGGGTCCTTTTGGTTGCCCGCAAAAAACAAAAACTACAAAAGGGCCCGGGAGAAAATAAACACAAAAAAACATTGACCATTGCTTGTGGTCCACAAGGGACTTTGGTTAGTCACCTCCCGTGTTCTGATCAAAATTTGGTGAGTGTGACCCATGTCATCACCCTTACTACAGTGAATGATGGTAACTATTGACCATTGCTGATATGGGAGTTTCTCAAAATGGTGGACCCAGTGGACCCCTGTTAGTTGGTGTCAGGCTCTTTTTCGACCGGCGGGGATTACGTATACCCTCACTTGAGACCTTTTAGGGGGTTGGGGCCGCCCGCTGCCAAATAGGGCCCGCAAAGCAAAAGGACCAGCGCAATTTAGACACAAGGCACCAGTCATGGGATCCGGAAACAAGGTGTAGCTGCAAGAGTCACGGGGCGCACAGAAGTTTGGGTTGCAGTTGCGGTCCAGGAAAAAATGGCAAGAGAAAGCAGCAGAAAGAAAGCAAGCCAACAAGGTTCGGCTGCGCAGCGGAGAGAGGAGGTGCAACGTGCATGAATTTGTCAAGCTACTCATTTGATATTAGCATTTGTTGCAGGCGGTTCTTCTTCACTACTACCACGACCACTACAACTACAGCTACCGCTACCACTACCGCTATTCCTACTACTACTACTACTACTACTACTACGACTACTGCTGCTGCTGCTGCTACTACTACTACTACCACTACCCCTACTACTGCTGCTACCACTCCTCCTACTACTACGACTACTACTACGACTACTAGTACTACTACTACTACTGCTGCTGCTGCTGCTGCTGCTGCTGCTACTACCACTACCACCACCACTACCACTACCACTACCACTACCATCACCTGCTAATTACTACTAAGACCAGTACAGGACAAGCTGCACAGCTGGTGGACACGCTTGGGAAGCAGGTGGACAGGGACACGCTACCTGAACCCCTCGTCCGGCAGGCAACAAGAGCATAGCAACGCGCGCTCCAAAATGTATAGACAGGGACGTGCGGCCGGTTGGGAGCGTGACACTTTTTATTTGGAAAGCCAAACGGAACCCAGCCCTACTTTGAGAAGAACCAATTTTTTGGCCTCACCTAGTGTTAAACTGTTACTCCCTGAGTGGAACCCCGCAAGGGAACAGCAGCAAAACTATAGCTGAACGGGGGTCTGAAGTCTAGCATTTCACACACACACAACATGAAACACACAACCCCAAACAGCATAAGATAAACTCATCAACCCAATGTTCAAAGTGGCGGCTTTGTGAGAGCACGTTTTGTTTCAATCGCAAGGTGTATGTCGGCAAAGCACCACGTGGTTGTTTTGTGAGGTTCCCCTATTCTAGGGCGGTTTAAAGAGAACGGAAAACCACAAGTGCGGGATCCCCTTTCTCGACACATTGCCCGTATGGCCGACCGGGATGGTCGTTTCCGGGCGCCGGCGCTCGGTTCTTGTCCGACATCTTACGAATCTGCTTCCGCGGTCCAGCCTGAGACACCAAGACCGGATGCGTCAAGAGAACATGTCAATCGCATAGACCACCGAAACAGGGATCCTTACATTATACACCTGAACAATACCTTGTAAACGGTGGTTTCCGTTTCTTTTGGTGGAAAAAGCCATGTTTCAAATGGGCAAAATGTATCTTTTAAGGAGCCCTGCCAAATAGAGCCCAAAAGGGCCCAGGGGTCTTTGAGGGTGTTGCGGAGTCCCCAGTTGACTAAATCCATGAAAGGCATGAATGGGTGAGACCAAACAAGTGTCGTCTTCTTTTGGTGTTCCTTGAAAAACATCCCCAAAAAGGTCCCTCAAAAAAACAGGCGTAATTGTGAGTCTTTGTAAATATTAATTTATGTGCGTCAAGAAAAGGTCTCAACCAGGGACATCCCGTCAGATTCTATGCCCATAGGGTACCGCCCTAAACCACGGAGCCCAAAAGAGGCTATGCGACTCCTTTCAAGGGTTTGTTCGGGGGCCATTCTGGACCACATTGCAACAAAAATCACCCATAGACCACATCGAACCACGTCAGACATGCTCCAACAATGCCAGCGTCAAAAGCACCCCTTGAGACGCTCCACCTTCTAATGTTGACCCAATACAGGGCTTCCATCCCGCCGCACGCTACCCCGCTAGCCTCAGCACTGCCTGCACGCGCGCCTGCCAAATGATAAGCACGCCCGCTTAAGACCCGCTCAAGAGCACACGCTCAGCAATGCGCTGCGCGCATTCCTGCCAAATGATACACCTGCTCAAGGCACACGCTCAGCACTGCACACATGCCTGCCACGCAACAAGCACGCCCGCACAATAGCACACACTCGGCACTGCACACACGCCTGCCACCCCCGCTCAAGAGCACGCGCTCGGCACTGCACACGCGCCTGCCAAACGATAAGCACGCGATCAGCGCTGCGCACATCTGCCCAAGTGCACCCGCTCTGTCCACAAACTGCGCACATCCAAAGTGCATTCCGGGCGGGCATCCACCCGATGGGTACTAAGAGGCCCCTTGAATTTCCTTACTAAGTCCCGCAATCCAAGGTTAACATCACCAAAACCCCTTCCGGCCCGTTCACCGCGAACATGGTGTGAGGTCCGGACCAGGAAAAAGGTCCCGACCAGCGCCACAACGTTCCTCAGAGGTTTTCCAAGGAAACGGCCCTCTGGACCAAAATGAGGTTGTCTCTCTCCCTCATTTGTGGACGTGCACAGAATCCATCTGCAAACAAAACAAAGGTCCAAACACTTACACACACACACATACACAGACACACACACACACACAACCGAGTCGGAAGTGGAGAATTTGTTTTGGGAGGTGGTACCCTGTTCACCTTTGTTTACGACAAACTTCAAGGAAAACCAGCTCATGTTGACCCATGCCCAAATGGCAGAGGGGAAGCGGAGGAAGTGCGGTAGGGAAGTGAGGGAAGAAGTACAACCATGCGGCAGTGGGGGGAGGGGGCAAGGCCCGTCAATTCCTAAACCAGGTACGAAATGATCCATCGATATAACGAATATGAACCATTCCACCTGCGCCCATGAAACAAAGGATCCCGAATCAAGAGAAGTACCCTTTCCGGAGCACATTCTGCTCCCATGTGCTTGGCTCGAGAAAAACATCATGCACATACTTGCCCATCATCATTGCAAGAAGCATCGAGGGAAGCGCCGGTGTAATTGACCATGCGGTTGGTGCGCTTGTCATGTTCATGAAAAATGGGGAAGAACATATCTTCCAGACGAATAGCATTGAGATGGAACAAATGCTTACTTGTTTCTGCCAAGACGACACATCGTCAAGCAGAAATCCCAAACAATATCGCGAAGCAGGATGCTTACGTCCTTGGCATGAGTCCAACGTCATCCGTGAGCAACCATATGCATGATGTGCATGTGCATGTGTGCGTGTATGTGTTCTTGAGTGTGCGCCCAACACATGTGAGCAGCACCCAAAACCCTCTGACGTTGGCTACTAACATGGCTTGCATAACCCATAGTATAAACTTACTGAACGGGGGGCGGGGGTGGGGGGGGGGGGGCGGACATGTTGTAACCACTGCTAACCGGCCACTGGCTATGGGCAAAACGCGTTCCTTCCGGTTTTCAAAGGGTGGCAGGGTCTTGGCTACCCCCCTTCCAGGCAAACCACTACAGTACCCAGGAAAAACTATCATGAGTTGCTATAGTGAGAACTGGAAGCACTGTGCTATATAAATGGAATCACTGGGAGACCTGAAAGTGGTTCCAAAAAGGGAAACGGAGAAAACCCTGTCCACCCATGACTGTCTCAAACCGACTTCGACCAAAGCCAGACCCCTTGGCTGCGGAATGCGGCTTCATTTCGCCAAAAGGTCAACCCACAGGGTTCCGACAGAAGTTCCAAATGCCCAAGATTGACTCTTTCTCCGGAGGCCTCCTGTCCACCCCATGAAACAAATGAAACAAGGACGTATATCCCACCATGGCCGCTGGAATCGGTTTTGGGCGCAGGTGAGACACAGGGGAACTCGCGTCGGAGTCTCGGAGTCCTGAGTTCCTGGCCCTAGGGTGTACATCAAGGCAAACCTCCCCGGGTGCCCGAAGAGCGCCCGCGTCCTCAAGCGCGAAGGTGAACATGGGTTTGCATTTGTCTCCAAGGATCCGAGGGTGCTTTGGTTGACCCGTGGTTGATCTGCAACGGGTGTCCCACTTGACTTGATATGTTTTGTTTTTCTTTATCAACCATTCTTCAGGAATACTGAGTAAAGTGACAACCTCTTTGAGAAGAGAATCCCACGCTGTTGTCACTGGGTGTGGCTCGGTTTTAGAGCACTATTTTGGGGAGTTTCCCAATTTGACGAGTATGCCCAGTGCCATTCCCTTGACTGCTTGTATGGAACCCCTGAACATCCCATGTGCTCTTTTGAGGGATCAAAAAGGCAAGAGAACCTTGTTTGAAGCGGCTTGAATCAGTTCGACTGTTGAAGACGTGGCAAGGTCCAGAGAAAAAGGCAGCCCAACAAGACTTGCTCAAGCAAACTTCTCACTGCGCTTCCAGTGGCAAACCAGCACAGTGCTCCTTGGATATGTCCAACAAACCTCACAACATTTGGGTTTGTCGTGGCCCCTTTTGGACCAAGGTGAACAGGTGAACCGCTTCGTGCCCCTGTAAAGGGAAGCATGCAGGACAAACATCACATGCCGTGCCGAAGGGGCTTCTGATAGCTGACGAGCCCCTCTTCCCATCCGGGTGTAGCTCAAGCTTAGGGAAAGTGCCCAAACCCATCCGATGGTCGGCTTCCATAAATTTTATTAAAAAAAATCTCTGCACGCTGGGGATGGACATGGGCGGCAGATTGTTTTGGAGCCCCAGCCATCCCACCGAGGAGTAAGGCACTTTAAACCAAGTTGCTTTGGGCGCTTCGCAAGCGACAAACCCTAGAACCAAGCGACAACCACTTGGCCAAGGGCCAGATCTGACCCCCTACTGGAAAAAAAAGAAGCGCATCCCCCCCCCAACAACAAAGTGTGCAAATGAGATCCTCTGAAGGAATGATCAAATTCCCCCAAAAAAGGCAGCAAAGGACTGAAAGATTAATTTGCTCATGTTGACCTCTGATTAAAAACCCAACTATCAAGAGTGAGGTCCATGTTTTGTGGTTGGATTCCTCTCTTCCAATGCGACTTTCAGCAATGCCAATACATGCGCTTCACCACCGCTTGCCGAAGGGGGATAACAGGAGGGAAGAAACACGACGGGCGTACCGACACTCAAGTTTTCAGATAAGCTAAGGCAAAATCTCTCATGGGGGAAGTGGGTTTACTCGCCCAAGTCCCATGCCTTCGTGTCTTGTTTGCAGGGTACCTGAAAGAAAGCAAGCCCAGCTGTTTGGGGGTGGGGGTCCCATTGAAGACGACCAACCCATGCCAGTAGAAAAGTATCCTTGCCTGGAAAACCACTTTCCATACATTTGTCTGAAACGAGCCCTACAAGAATATGAAGGAAGCTCCACAAAGTGAAACGCTCATTTTCAGCAGACCTTAACCCAAACCCCTCCCCCCGCCCCTTCCCCCTTTGGTTTGGGGCGGGGGGGACAGATTTTGCCGCCCTGCGGCAGCGACCCGAAGCTCGAGGCTTGCAGCAACAGCCCCAGGCCTCAGATCGAAGCGCCAACGGACCCCTTTCTGGCCGTGGGTCGGTGGTGGGCTCCAAATTCGGGGGGACTTGGGGGGGGGTCCAGGAAGCGGCTGCTTTCATTGGGATCAAAAGTGGTTGGTGGAGAGGAAGGTTCATCAAATGGTTTGATGGCCAAGGATTCTTTATGACACTTGAAATCAAGTTGGAATGGTAGAGCCTGAAACTCGGCCGAGCTTGGAGCCCGTTTAGAACCCGTTCGGAACCCCCAACTCGCGATTGGCTTTTCGAAACCTATTCAAAAGGGCGTGCCCATTTTCTTGGCCAGACTTAGAAACCTGGCAACAAGTGACTTTGTTGCTGCATAAAGGAAAATAACACATCAAGGAAACCTAAAAGAAGCTAAAAAGTCAGGAATTCCCCCTACCATGCATCTCAAAATCACATGCTTCACGAGGAACCCTCTGAAATGAGCTCACAACCACATGTATGCGCTAGGCGATCCTGCAAAAGAGGGTTGCCCATGTGGAGGCAAACATTGCACCAACTCATCATACCTTCCTGACCCATATTCTCCACAGGAAAGCAGCCAGCCCTTTCTGTCAGCTTCCATTGTTGGTCGAAGTCTTGCCCTGTGGATCCAAAGCAACATCCTCAAAAAATGACCGAGATGGAAACAATTGGGCTGTCTATAAACACCCGATCATGTATGTATATATATGTATATATATATATATATATGTATGTGTATATATATATATATGTATATATGTTCCAGGCCGTGGACCCCCCCCCCTCCCCCCCCCCAACCCCCCCCCCTGTGGGGGTGGGGTGGGTGGTGGGGTGGTGGGGTGGTGGGGTGGTTGGGTGGTTGGGGTGTGGTTCGGAGTTGGTTTAGGCTTGGTGGGTTGGTTTAGGGTTGGTTCAGGGTTGGTTCAGGGTTGGTTTGTGGTGGGTTTCGGGTGGGTTTGGGGTTTGGGTTGATTTAGGCTTAGGGTTGGGTTAAGGAGGGGTTGCAGGGTGGTTTGGTTTAGGGTAGGATGTTGCGAGAGGTGCGGGGGTGTTGGTTCACGGGGTGAAAGGGGGAGTCTGGGACCGAAGCTGCAGGGCTCACACAGTACTGGACAGCATCCCCAGCACTGCCAGCATCATCCCCAAGATGCGGATGATGCGGGGGAGTGGGGGGACCATACCATTGGGGGGGGGGGGGGGTACGTGGCCCAGGGACTGGTACATATATATGTATGTCGCAACCAAATGCTTGGAAACCACCCACTTCCGCAAACTCCTCATGAGATGCGACCGCTTCAAGGGGCCACGTCTCGGAAGCTGGGGGCGCCGGCAGAAGCACGCAAGCCAACCTCACGAAGCTCCGGGCGTGGCTTGCATCGCATTTGGGATCGTGTATGGGTCCAAATGTGTATGGGTCAGAAACAAACCACCGGAGGGCTGGTTTCAGTTACTTTCCATGCAGGGTTCCATTGTTTACCTATTTTTGGACCGACGGGTTATTTTCTAAATGGGGAACCCTTTAATGGATGCATCCTGTTGGTTCCTTTTAAACCACCCCCAAAAAGGTACCCTCGACAAAAAGACACCCCCACGAGTCCAATCACCAAACAAACGGAGCTCACGTGAAAGCCTGCAGCCAACCGACGTTTCAAAAGACATTCTTTGGGGGAAAATAAACCCAAGGAACCCCGGTTTGCTAATTGCAAAGAATCCCCAAATTCAGGCTTACTCTGAAGCCCGCTGAGCGCGACTGCATCAAGAATCTGAGTGGGGACAAGTAAAAGCCTCGATTTCAATCGTTTTGACTGACTGTAGCTGCCCATATGGCCGAAGCAAACCAACCACTCCGGTACGAATTCACCAACCCGCGCTAGTGGGTAGGCCCTGACCCTCAGGATGTCCTCTGCTCAGCCGGTTCGAAACACCTAGAGCTCACTTGCTTCTGGGAACATTAGTGAGTTGTGTGGCGGTTCTGGTAAAAAAGGGGTGGCTCCATGTCCCTCCAAAATGAAGCATAGACTATTGCTTGTTTGACCGAAACTCACCCGAGGCTCAGTCCCAGGATTCGTTGCCGCCAAGTGATTCTTGGACAGCAGGCTGCGAAAAAGTCATCCTCCTCCTGAGGTCTGGCGGACTCCGTCACTGAACCCGACCACATAGCATGTCGCAGAATGGGGAACTTCTTAAGCCAGCTTATGGTGAAATCGACATCCGAAAACCGCCACGGAGATTCCATAGTCTGGCTTTCCACAGAAGACCCGAGGCTCGGTTTTGCCATGACAAGCTCAGTCAAAAGATCAAACGGTCCAAAAGAAAAACCACTGGGAGAGGTCAGCAAGTTCGAGACATGGGTGGGTCTTTTGTTTTGACGAAAATTGCCCTTTCGGGTTCGACAGGCCATCATGGACCTGACCTTCGAATGGGCTTCCCGCTCAGAGTTGCTCCGATCCCTTGGCCAAGGTAAACCAAAGGAAACTCCAATGTTCTGCGCTTGGCCTGGTTTGGTCATCTCGCCTGGGACAACGAAAATAACTGTTGCAGACTCTGCCAACGGCCCTCACTCGCCAAAGTGCGGAGTCATGTTTTTCGCGCCCGGTAGCCCCACAACGCAAATAAGTGAATCAAGCACAAACTGCGGGTACTTCAAGCATCCTTTCCAGTGTCTTACTTGTACGACCAGTCCTTTGTTAACAGTCTGGATTCATCGGCATCGTCGCTGGCTATCTAAGTGAACCGCTTGCTTCAGAATCAAACAACTCACTCGGACATATGTACATGATTGGTTATACTTTACAAGAACATATTATAATCACGACCATGTAAGCCTGTCAATTTTGCTTCTTTCAACAGGACATGGGAAATGGAGCGAGTCCCCTGGGCTGAAAGTTCAGCGAGTCCCCCTGCTTGTCCCTTCCAACTGGGCCATGGACAAATCCGGAAATTATGAAAGAGCCACATGGCGCCGCCGTTGTAAGCCCGAATCAAGCTCAACCGTTTGGCCGCGCTTCGGCAGGCTTCGTTTTGGACACATTGGATGGGATTTTGGCAAATGGACATCCGAAATGAACAGATTGTCCATCCCGAATATTGCACCAACCTGGTTTCCTATGTTAACCAAACTGGCTTCCAATCAAAGATGTTCAGCCAAACTGAGCACCTCTCGCCGTCCCTCCCGATCGCCTCCTCTTTCCGAAGGAAGCTGGGCGTAACGCTTCTGAAGACCTCGCCTAACCTAAGAAAACGGTCTGTCCAGGACCCCTCTCCAAGCAGGGAGGGTGAATGATTGTTAGTCTCATACCGATGTCAAAAGTAATGCATTGCCCACTTTGGGGAAGAAAGTGCAACGCAGTTGCTGGCTCGTGCATGCGCCGGTTCGCTCGTTGTTTTGTGGTCTATTTAGACAATCCTTGCTTATTGTCTCGTCCCCACAAACCAGCCAGGTTAGAACCCCCACAGGGTCCCTCAAGCTGCGCCATGGTCTATTCCAGCCGGGTGCCAAATGCTTTGTGAACCCCGACTCCATCGTAGGCAACTAACTTTGATCTCCCTGCCCAGAGATGACATGAGGCAGGGATTTCAGGGATTGCTAGCTTTCCCCTTCAAAAGTTGCAATTCACAGGTGGGTGCCACTGAGACTGCCAGATTTGGAGCCCCAAAAGGGAAATTGAGGGACTGGAAAGAGAGCCCCCTCAAAAGAGAACTTGCGACAGCGTCCCGTGATCACATTTCCGGGTTGACCACTTCTCTCTTTAGAACTTCAAGAGGAATCAACTATTTGCACAAAAGGAAGCCCATACAGTTTGACAAGAAGGAGCAAAAGGACAACACTTGGGCGATTCACTCACGACGGTTTTAGCCTGAGCCCTTCCGAAGCAATGAGCGTTCAAGCCGACTGTTTTTCCCTATCCAACGCAACTCGACCGTCCAGAAGAGCCGCCAGCGGTTGATTCCCTTGCTAAGAAGTTGCACTCTTAGTGGGATATGATGGATACGTGCAATAAATCCCTCAGGCTGACAGTCTAAACATCTAAGAGCCTAAGGGTATAGATGCGAACCGCTGAGTCATGTATCTTGATATGTTGCATACAAACAAATCCGCACATGTCTATTGAACCAGCGAGATGCGGCACAAAGAGCTCCAACCAATACGTAACATCTTCAATACTCTATCACTGTTGAGGGAACCAGGGCGAGCTCTCGCAGCGTAACGCCAGCCCAAACGACTTCTGACGGGCTCCCAGGGGATCCCGCGAGGCTCAGAAACCAACGAAGGTACACTTGTCAAACAGATTAAAGGAACTGTACAGCGCCAGCTTTTCAGCCTCAAAACGCCGGGGTGAACAAAGATATTTTTGGCGGGCGCAGAAGCGCTGAAAACCAGGCGCCGCTGGCTCGATCCGATCAGGGGCTCCGCGCCCAACCTGAAGTTCCACAGGCTCGAAGGACACATTGGGAAAACGCACCTCGAGCGCCAAGGCACGCGGAGCTGTATGTTGCGAACGGGACTTGGGCCCCAACCAAAACAAGTCGGCGCCCTCTCTGGCGTCCCTTTACCTAGCCCCAGCTCGCCCCCAGACTCAGGCAACGTTCTCTGAGGGCTTGTTTCCGCTGACTCAGTCTCAGCCCACAAGCCCCTGCCAAGCTTGCAGTGTCCAGCTTCCAGCCAGCTGGTTGGCCGGCCACCGCCGCTCGAGTTCAAGCTTCTGGCAATCACCCTGCGCTGCAGCCCACCAGACTGCTCAGCCCAGCCCTGGCATCATTTTGCTCAAGCCCGCATTGCTCTTGTGGCTCTTAGCATGGTCCAGGAAGGCAACGTGCAACATTTACAATGATATGGCTTTGTTTGCCCTCGAGGACGTGGGAAAATGACTGAGTCCCCTAGCCTGTGCTGTTTTGAAGGGGCCTCATGCGGCAAACTGAGCTTCAATTGGAACACCCTCCAAGATGTTTCATGGGCGTAATGATGTCCAACGGATCCGGGCGAAGTACTATTCACAAACCAAATTTAGCAGAGCTTCATCATTCAGCCGATGGGGAGTCGAAACGTACTGATCCCCGGGGCCACTTCCCATCCGCATCATTTGATCACTTCAACAAACTCCCGAAGGGTAGCACAAAAAGTGGCAATCTCAAAACGCAGCTCCCGCATGCGTCGCAAGGTGCTTCGGATTGCTTATGACGATAAGCAGAACAAACAAGCAGTCCTCTGCTTTCCTTTCCGCAGGACCGTGGCCATGCCGTTGGTTTGACTTTTTACAGCAACATGTCCAACAAAACCCAAGATATAACTGAGCCAAGTCATGTTGAGATATCTTCAAGCTCATCCAGAGGTGGTCATTCGGGGAAGGTTCGACTGCATGAGAGCCGGCCAAACCTACTCAAAAAAAGTATTCTGTGGGTCATCGTCATGGCTCCCTCAACCAGAACCATTAGTTACCAACCTCAAGAGGGTCTTTGACCATGGCACGCAGGGTGAGCGCCGCCCCCAAACGCTGTTCGGGCAAGCCGCGTAGTGGCTCATCGCAACTGGCCACCTGGCGATTTTGCAAGGTGTCAAAACAGGGATTTGGACCCAAAATGAGTGTGTGCCAAGAAGCGGGGGGCCCCTAAGAAGGTGGGCTTTCCTTCTGGCTTCCCTTTAAACCAAGCTGAAAAGCGCACCCTCCAAAAATCGACGCAGAAATGGTGGCTGTCCCCTTGGTTTCCCTTTAAACCAACCTGTTGGTACCTCGAAAAAAACACGCCCTGTTTGTTGCTCGCAGCTCCATTCCGAGAGCACAAATTGGTAGTTTGGCCCCGAGGGAAAGCCACGAAACCGGTTGCAAATGCGCAAGCCTTGTGGGTCTCTTAGTCTTTCAGGATGAAACATTGTGAAAACGCCACGTTTCGGCTTGGCTAGTTTTGTTTGCCGGATGGTTTTTTACACGACTGAAAAGAGTAATGAGGCATTCTGTGAGCACTGCAAACTTTTCGCTCCAGGGCGAGCTGTAGCTTGGGGAAAGAGTGCTGAGCCACTGAGCCCAATGGTTAATTCTCCAGCCAACATCCCCACCGCCCTGGAACCCTCCGGAGATGCCAAGAGGCGCAGTTCCACGCTTCTCGGAAGGGCAAGAGTCTGTGCTTTTGCTTTCGGATAAGACTGGCCATCGAACTAGTCTTTGGGTAACGAAGAACTGTCGGCCACGCGAAATCAAGCGAGCAGTTGGACTCCCTCATGGGTTGGCTCCGCGTGGAAATGATCAATGGTCTAACCATGTCCCTGTTTAAAATAGTTTCAACCACTGGAACTCAAAGACATTGGACTAGGGAATGGTTGTCAACACCAAATTTGCCCAACCCTGGTATCAAACGAGTCTCAAGATTTGCCACAGCACGAGACTTTAAGAGCAGCACCCGGCCCCATCTGCCTGCCTCAAGCGCCTCCCTAGAGCGCGCTCTAGAAAACCACCAGCTGTGAGCCAGACAATTCGCGGCAAAGGCCTTTGCAATGCCGATGCAATCCACATGTGTCGTCTGGAAAATGAAATGGACGCCCCTTTCTGTGATACCGAAATGGGATTCCCACTTCATTTGCATTTTCCTGGGGGTATTCGGGGTATCTCAGAAAATGGACACCACAAACCTGACTTGTTTCACAACCATGCAGCTATGTTCCCCATAAGGCAGTTCTGTTCAACCATGCAACAAGTTCAGGCAGCTACGTATTTCCACGTGGCTGTCACAGCTATAATAGGGCAGCTATAGGGCTCACAGAAAAGGGACTCACTCAAAACCCTTCCGTTAACATCATCCCGATGTAGGGATCACCTTGCCCTTAGCTGGTGGATTAGATATCTGGTTACTCCAAACTGTCACACCAAACCAATGACGGCGGGGGAATAATGAATCGGCCACCGCCCCTCCTCCCACAGCCGTGCAAAGAGAAAAAAGGGGCCGGATTTGGGGATCGCTTATCAACCATGGATCAACTCTGTCACATTTATAGGGGGACCCCCAAATGCTGGTTTTCCCTTCCAGTAGGGTGACCCTCCGAAACTGGAAGCGGCTTACGACGGCCTGCCAATCTAGCAGCTGCCGCAGGAAGATCTTGAAATCGGGTGGGTCTCCATAGTGACCGCACCTGGCGAAGGCCAAACTGGCACGGAGTTGGAAAATCCATAGTCACCAATTGGTAGGAGAGTTATATTTATAGACTATAGAGTTTGATCCATACCAACTGGTGACGGATTGCATGTAGACATGACACTGACCAAGCGCATGTTCCTGCTATCACAAACGTTGGAAACATCCACTTCTTCCCGCAACCCTGCTCTGGTGCCCAGCCCCACCGCGAAGAACCAAAGCTCAGCTCAGGAATGAAAGCCAGCTAAACAAAGGGCAGCCCCCCCAACCACAGCGCGATCGCCCTGTTGAATCCTCACATCCAGCAATCAAAATCGATACTTCACAAACCGGGGATTTAAAAAAATGTGAAAAAAGGGGAGAAAAAAAGAAAAAAAACGAAAGCTGCAGGGTGGGCTCGGTCTTTTCCCAAAAGGCTGGCTGCACTTTGCCCAGAGAAATGATTTTGGATAGACTCCTTGCAGGTTCTAGCTCTGACTCCGGCTGAGACTGTGGACCCGCGCCATGAACCTAGGTGTCCCAAATTAAAACCATTGACGGTGGACTTGAAAAAAGCTGGAGCCAGTGCCATCGGGTTGTTTCAAATAAGATGGTGAAACAAAAGGTTTTGTTAACACACATCCCCATGTTGACCAGCCTCGGAATTGGAACTCCCATCGTCTTCGGTTAAACCAGCCGAACAAGGCCCCAAAGGGCCTTCTGAAGATTTGAACCAATCTTTCAGCTCAAAGTTGCCTTGAACGACATCCCCTTAAAGGCATTTTTTAATCCGAGGGTTCCCAGCTTCCCATGTTTCCCCCTTAAACACAACCCAGGAAACTCACGTTACACGGCCTTTCCCCAAAGGGATGCTTGCATCGCGCGAAAAGGGGCACGTTACAGGTTTGCTAGATCACAGAGCAGGAGGGAAGCTCAATTTAAACTGGCCAAAAAGGTGAGGTTTGAAACTGAACCCAACCAGGTTTCACAGGGAGCCCTACAGGAAGTGGGCCGAAAAGGACCCATCCCTTCGTCCGCCTGGCGAGCTCGGGCCGCGCCAGGCACTTGCGGTAGGCACACTGCCTGAGTCAGACGCTCAGACCGATTCCCAGGGATGCTGATGCCGTGGATTCCAAGGGGAAAGTGCGGCTCTTTGCGCCTAGACTTGACCTTGACCAGACTTAGACCCCCTGCGAGGAAAGATCGACCTTTTGCTAATTGGAAGATATTCGAAAGGTAGAATGATGTTTAACAAAGGAGCTGACGAGGTAAGTCAAGTCCGGCAATGATACTTGGTGGAATCCCAGGGGCATCTAAAATGTAGACGCGGGTTTTCCAGCTACAAACAGGACATCAATGAGACAACTTGAGGCCAGGGCAAGCAAACGTAAGCTGCGTCTGCGCAAGGGCGCCGCCCAGCTCACTTTTAGGGGTTGACAAGGGAGGAACTTCATGAGAAAGAACAAACAACAGCCAAAGCGCTCGAACAGGCCTTTTTTTTCCGGGCGAAAAGCGATTTCGAGCAACAAGGCGCGAAACACACGGCAGCGTGCAATCAGAGCGCATGCAAGTGCTAAGAGCTTGGACAGAATGGAGGAAAGAGCGGAGCGAAGGCCGGCGAGGAGAGTGGGAAGAGCGGAGAGAAGAGCAGACCGAAGAGCTGGGAAGAACAGAGCGAAGATTGGGAAGAAAGAACGCAGCGAAGAGTGGGCAGAAGAGCAAAGAGAGATATGGTGGGAAGAAGAGCAGGAAGAAGAGCGGAGCGAAGAGCAAGAGGGAAATCCGAAGGGGGGGGGGTGCAATTCGCAGGCGCCCGTAAGGAAGAACGTCATCCTCCAAAGCCAATTTGTTGGACGCAGCCAGCGCGCGAAAACACGTTTGTATCACAAAGTTGTGGGATTCCCTACTTGCTAAAGCAAGAGAGACTCCAGCTAGCAAGCCAGCTTTCGTGCGCAGCCAGTTTTGGGGCCCTGAAATGCAACCATGACAAACGCAGGAAAGTCGCCAGACCACCCAGTTTTGAGCAGTTGAACATACCCAACTCTGATAGGTTCAGGGAAAAGTCAAACCCAACGGTAACCCCAGGTATGAGCCCCTTCTTGTTGGTCATCATCTTATCCCACCGATTCCCTTTACCACTTAGTCCCTCTGTTCTGGAGGTATTAATCAGAAGCGTACTAATCAGGGTTCCCTTTTAATAATGCAAATCCAACATACGCACCTGAACATGATCTGGATCACGCAGGTTCACGCGATCTGCCTTGAGCCACACAACTCATCGCCCTGGTTAAATGAAGGGGGGCTTAATATACCATGTAAAGAGAGCGACGGGTGCTCCAAACAACAAGCTTGCACCCCCACCTATTCTGGATGTACAATTCCTGCACCAGTCAGCAGGCGGTTTATCCCAGTTTGGGTATCAGGTAGTGGATTTTGTCGGCCCACAGTAGTGTCACTAACTGTGGGTAACATCACTCCGGGCTTGGCACCAGGAACCTTCCCTCTTGCAAGCTGCGCATGGGACGTGTTTTTTCACAGCCGTGCCCAATCAAGTGAGCCTACTTCGACTTAGATGGTCCGAGGAATAGAACAAATACCAATCAGCAGCCCCCACTAGGATTACAACAGGCTAACCGGCGGATCAACCTGAGGTTTGAGACAGACCCACATGCTGCCATGCTGCATACCCAAGGTTAAGGGTGCAGGATCCGAAAGGCCCAACAACAAAACCAAGCACCCTGAGCATCCGTAAAACAGGCTGCGTGCCCAATATAGAACCCGTATCTCACTACACCCCTTCTTTCCCCTCATGTACAACAACCCCATACATACATAGGTTGCTCCCCCCCCAGTTTGAGGTCAATATCTGTTGTCTGCGTGGAAAAAAAACAAAAAAAACAGAACAATCACGTGATCATATCAACTGAAACTTGTCAGCCACATCCCCCCCATCCCCCATTCAGACCCGCGCAGCGACCGCAAGAGCAGGAACATGAGGCCCACACCTCTCCCGCAAACCGAAGTTGGAGCGTGGGAACGGGCATCCAACAGTGACTGAGCCAAAACCTGTGAGAATAGCATGTTATATTCCCAAGACATGGAACAGCTGGTTTTTGTCTCAGCCAGCAAAACCCAAACAAAAATCGACTCAACCAAAATGGTTGAAAGATTATAAGATGTGTAAGGGCCTCCAGGGATGAACTGGCAGGAGGTCTATGGCCTCTTAAACCCTTCAGGTCTTAGTGGTGTACCCTTAGCTTATCCTAGGCTTGTCCAGGGGTCCCCCTAGCCCACCTGGAGGCCCATGAGCATAGGAACGCGACCCCCCAAATGGGATACTCACCAAAGTGTCAACAAATGACCTGTGAGGAAACTCAGTGCTTTCAACCCACAGTGCCACCCTTCCTGATGCGAGCTCGACAAAGCACACATTTGACACTCTGCGCTAGTTTCAATTCCCGGCCGTCGGGAAATGTCTGAAGACCACCCGCTGAGGGACTGCAAACCAGAGCAAGAGGACGGGCCACTTGTTTTGCTCCTGCGTCATTCCCTTCTAGGTGGTTACCTATCGCAACGACTTACTCCTTCCATCACGAAGAGCGTGAGAAGCCCTGAAGGACAGTCCAGAAGGTGTGGTGGGACTCCAGACTCTTGTCGCGCAGACTCGTGCCACGGTTCCTTGGAATTCCAATGGTTTCCCAGCAATCCCAGTCGATTTGGTTCCTGAGCAAGAAACGGTCCCCTGCAATGTTTCTGAGCCGATTGTACCTCTGAAATGCAAGGGTCCAGGTATTTAGAGGCGGTAACACTCCGAGGGGTTCTCCATTCTCCAACTTGTTTTGGGGGTTGTTTCCCTTTAAACCACCAGGGTACTTTTGAGCTTGTCACTTTGACGGACGTGGGCCGTCTCTCATGGACACATGCCAAGCTAGACTTTGCGTACCCAGTCATAAAAAGGTTTGGATGGTGGTACCTTGGACATAGGGACGAAAGGAGCCCAAACTGGCATGCATATCATCGCTAGAATCAGCCCATCAAGCATTAAGTGTAGACTTGCGCATGCAGCCTGAAACAAGCATGCAACATGTGGCCAACAAGGGACATGGCATCCCAAATTGGGGGTCAGGCATCCCAGTTGTGTGGGGTTTGATTTTGTTTTCAAAGAATGGAGGGAGTTTGTGAAAGACATATTGATCAGACTGTTGGCAGACAAAAATCGTTCACCGTCCAAGCATTTTGCAAAAGCAGGTGCCCTCGTGCTCGCCATTTCAAATTGGAAGCTGTCGGCAATTCTTGAAAACGAAAGAGCCCTAACTTTGGATCGTCGTGCGTAGATTCTTTTAACAAGGGAGCCGCGACAGGGTCCCATAACAAATGCATCCTCCATTTGAGCACCACTCAAATGGGACATGGAACCCTCTTCATGGGCTTTGGTTTCCCTTTGGCTGTCGTTAAACCAGCCCCAAAGCGTTCTTGAACAGCCCTCAAGCATCAAGCAGGCTGTTTTCGGCCTTTAAGCTGACCCACGTTTCTGAGGTTGGCACCTAAGGTGCAGTCCAGAGACATGTTGATCCAATACCTGCCCCAGCCGGGTGCCGCACCCATTCCGAATCTGATTTCGACAGCCCCGATTTTCCCATCGGGTTTTCAGGTCACTTTCTGAACGGAATCCGAAGTGGCCTGACAAACCGTGCGAGAGCCCTCTCTGTGATACCAAAGTGAGCCATGTATCTACTTTGTCCTTGAGGGGATTCTGACTCGTAGCAAGGGAACATGGGCCTAAGACCCAGTTGTCCACAAGCATGACAGCATTTTACAATCCTTCCAAGACCTGAAATGAAGCGATCCCCTTTTTACTCGGATCGGAGCGAGGTCGCCGCCGCATCAGCTACACATGGTCACATGGGGCTTGGGGTCCACCAGGGCCAGCTTGAGTCTCAGGGGCTCCAGGTTGATTGGTGGGAAACCGAATGGAAAACAATGACCAGGAGGTCCCTAGCGTTGAGACGTTCAGACGCATAGTACCCATTGATCAAGACTTGGCCCAAATCTGGGCTAGACACAAAATGGTATCTTCAGATTCTGTTTCGTATTCAGTTGACCCTAAAGTAAAAACTGATGCTGCAAACCGCAGAAAAGTATGCACAAGTTGAACTCCGAGAGCAATCTACAAGTATGGTCGGTTCCACTCGTCCCTGACTGAGGGGATAAAGGATACTTATCGCTGAGTTGGATCTACTCCCCACAAATGAACGTGAAACCCCAAAAAAGTTTTCTCCCAAAAGAAGTTTCCAAAAACCATCAGGGTTTCCATGTGCATCAGCAGGGAGTGAAATGCCATCTGTTCAAAGGCAGCACTAGGTCATCGTCATGGTCCAGCGCGTCCAAGGAAAGCACCAACGCCTTCTTGAAGTACAACATGCGCAGCTGGCTGAGAAACTTCAGCACTTGCCCCGTGAATGTGTTTTGCGCCGCCGTGGTGAGAATCAGGCCTTCCTCAAACAGCACCATCCGGCTGAGGAACTGCCTTGTCAGCGTTGGCAATTGAACCCCTGTCCAGGCTCGCGTAGATCCCGCGGAATCAGTCAGGAGTGATGATTATTTCGCCTCGCGACCAACACATCCTTTTAAGGTTGTCTGCACACTCACTGGGGAATGACCCTTCTGAAATACTTCCAAATCAACCCTGTTCTGTTGAGCCATTTTGGTTTCCCAGGTGCGTCCCAAGGTGCAATACAGAAACCCTGAGAATTTAGGATCCCAGGTCCCCTTAAAGGATACATTTGGGCTACTTCCAAAATCACCATATCCGAGAACCTTAGCTGATGAGGTGGATGTAGCCCCCCCCCCAGATGCCAATAGGTGCCTCCTCTTTTCTGAAGAAAACCCATGCAAACGGTCAGACACCCTCTCACTTCCCGAGTGGATCGGCCAAACCAAAACGCCCACCTTTTTGCTTGCCACCACCATGGTCCAGACCCAAAAAGTATCAAGTCTGGGAACTCAGTTTCAACGGTGTCGAGCCAGCTTTGGGGAGGTCAAGAAAATCCCCACTGAGCTGCTGGCCAATTGCACGGATCAGCCTCCACTGCCAGCCACTCGCCGAAGCCCTTAGCGTCCAAAAAGCATTGATGGTGAGCAAGTCTTGCCCCGACTCTGTGGCCATTCTCTGCAATAGACGCAAAGTCGAACGATGCGAAAGGTCAGGGAAACTACTTCAAACCTGACATAGTTCAGGTGAAAAATCGATCCTTCCACCCAGAACTGCGCGAGGGACATGAACTGACATTCAAACGCACAAAGGGTGGGTGCCGCTATGTCTGTAAGCATCACCCCAAATAAGGGTCCATATTTGGCTACTCATAGGGAACACCCTCCAAACTGGTTGGCAAATTGCATACATGATGTCAATGATGTCTACCCGATTAAACATCATATACCTATATCTAAAGATACTACGCAAATCTTAAGACGTATTCAAGAAGAGTATTGGGGATCAGACAAGCAGAGTGGATGCTGAAACCCCGCGAGGGGGATCAATCACGCCTGGGGTTGATCCGAAAACCCGATGGGTTGGTAACTGGTAGGGAGAAATGGCTGGAGGTTCCTGGAGCGCCGCATGTTCCTCTTGAAATAAACAGATGGCAGGTTCCACCGCCGAGGGCAATCACAACTTGTGGTATGCCTTGACAGATGAGTGATGCCCACTTCTTGTTCTTCGGAATAAGATACGGTATGGGTATCAGAGAAACTGGCCTTGCCAACTTCAACTCTGGACTCTGGCCTGCACCATGCAGTTTTTCTCCTATCCCCGTTCATCTTGCTTCAACCTAAACATATAACACCACGCTTGTTTGCCACCAAAATGGTCCAGACCCAAAAAGTGACCAAAGTCCAGGAACTCAGGCAGTGAGACACCCATTTGTTTTCTGAGACCCCAGACACATCCTCCTTTTCCACTTCAACCCAAAAGCTTGGAGGACCCGAGCGAGCAGGGCTCCCAGCCATGGACAGCCCGATATTGATGATGTGATTCATCAGTGCCTCGCCATCGAATCGCCACTCGAAAGCTCCGAACCCTCTCTTTTTGAGGGTATGCTAACCTCTGACTAAGGGAGGTATTTACCATGGAAATGAAGGGTTTGGCGAAATATACCCCAAAAGGTGGGGATGTTGACTAGGGCAGATC
Source organism: Effrenium voratum (assembly GCA_963377175.1). NCBI lineage: Eukaryota > Dinophyceae > Suessiales > Symbiodiniaceae > Effrenium > Effrenium voratum. The sequence goes on along the minus strand of CAUJNA010003838.1, from coordinate 300,074 downwards.
TCCAAATGTATTTCCATCAGGACCATTGACAAAGGCAAGCACAAATGTTGTTGGGATCCCAACCCGCCTTGTCTTTTCTTCCCAAAGTAAGACAAGGCCTGGAGGAAACCGTTGGAAGGGTGACTAGCGGGACTGAGGAGCTGGCATAGGCGCTTTCGACCTACCTTCTGGTGAGTTCTGTTCAACCAGGACACCTGAACAAAAAGCAAGTTTGTTTCAATCTGAAATTATTTGTCCAAGACAAAAAATACGTTCTTTGCCTGTCTCTCGTTCCTCTCTGTCTCATGCCGTGAATTCTACAGCTAAAAGGTGACACAGGGAGAGAGGAATGGCAACTCTTCCCCATTTCCCAGCCTCAAATAGACGGAGGTGGGATCAGAGAATAAGAGATGGAAGAGCGAATGGAGTTAGCCTGCTCTGGCATACCCTCACAGTGTTGTCTTCTTTTCTTTTCTGAATTTGATCTATTTGTTTTATATCTGTTCTATCTAATATGTCTTTCACATGTTTCTTGGTCGTTGGTTTTGTGGTAGAGATTGAAAGGAGAGAGGATTCGCTAGCTCTTCCCAAAGGTACGCTCAGTCCAGAAACTGCGGGAGTGAGCTCCATCCCCAGATAAAAATCACACCCCAACTTAGACAGAAACTCAGGCCCTTTCTGCTCGTGTGGCCGAGTGTCACTCACAGCTACTTGGCTGCTATTGCTCTCCGATAGCTCCAAATCGAAATATGGATATTGTGACGGCCCCTCCCCCGCTTTCTGGTTAAAAAGGAGGGCCAGGAATTTCTAGCGCTCACCCAACTGGCTGGCAATGCCCATTGCGAGCGTCCGCGCCTGCGTGCCTTGCTTGGCTGTGTCAAAGAACCATACCTCAGGTGAAACATCGAGCAGTCAAATAATATCGGAGAATATAAGGGCCTAAATAATTGCCAATAGCTTAGCCCTTGACTACCCATGGCTTGAAAGTGCCTCGCACGCCCATTCTAACTATTTAGGCCCTTGTTGACTTGTAGTATCAATAACCTGACCGCAGCCAGACACAACCCAGGCAAGCAGCCAGCTACCCCGGCTCTCTGGGAAGCCACGAAAAAGCAGCTCCAGGCAGCGCTGGACGTGACGGAGTCAAGCCCAGACGCAGTGCTAATTGAAGCAAGCGACAGCTTCCGGCCTGCAAACTGTCGGTGAGAGCCCGGCGCCGGCTCTGGCGAACTCAACCTTGAGACCAGAAGCAATGAGCTCCAACGCAATAGGAGTAGACAAGTCTGGCAGGTAATTAGCGCCTAGCTGCTGGGTTTGCTGCCTCATCTAGCACGCTGATTCCGGCGCCGGCATTCTTTTCTCGCCCAGAGTCAGGACTGCTTATGCTTATCCTGCCCCGCCAACCTTTCTTGAAGCATCCTAGCGTCCTAGCGGCCAAGCGCCATGTGGGCTTGTTTGCACGGGCAGGCGAAGAGACCGGAAAGCGAAAAACAAGGTTATGTAACGAAGGCTGCGTAGCGCTAAGCGACAGCACGCAAACGACTCGCCACAACATGAGCGTGGCCCGACAGAAAACTCGAAGGCAGTCGCTCGCGGAACAGTAGCAGATGCGGGCAGTGGTTCGAACTGCGCAATTCGAAACTTGCTCAAGACTGTTAGTCTTCGGACCTCACAGCGGGAAAGCACTTGGACAACAAATAAACGTTTCAGAGGCTACAGATCTGCAAAAGGGGCCTTTGAATAGCGCCCACTAGGGTCACCTCGGCGCGCGTACTCGCCACAATGCAATGCATTCATTTCCACACGCAAACCATACATCATATGCAGACATGTGCACGCATACATGTTCATATATATATATATATATATATTATACACAAATGTGAATGTGTGCGTGCGTATGTGTATACGCGCTGGTACAGCCAAAAGTTCAATGGGCAAGGTGGTTAGCTAGTTCCGGCAGCAAAGTAAAACAAAACAACTAAATGCGGTTGAGGGCTACCAAACACAAGGCCAAACATGTCTGAGAACATGCAACGACCATAGATCAAGTGATGTCACAACCCAATTTCCGTGACACCAAGGGCAATTCCCATTCCTATGGCAACTTTGTCTTTGCACAGGGTACGGGCGCCAAGCTCTCGTGTTCTAAATGGCTATGCCTCATCAGGGGCCCTTTTTGAGATCCCTTTAACATGTAGCACCTTGGGCAAAAGGTTTGACGGTGGCTATATGTTTGACAACCCCCGAATCGGAAAGAGGGGCACTACGGGAATCATCAAGGGGCCCGTCATCACTCGACCTGAAGCAAGACATGGGTGTTCTTTTTTAGGGCCCCCCCACAAAATGGCCCAAAATGGTTGTCCTTTTGATGTTCCCTCAAAACAAAGCAAAAGAAAGGGGTACCAACTCAAAACATGCACCCCAAGTGGACCCCAAGAAAGGAAGCTTCAATCCCTGGTCCCTGCGGAAAGACGTCTGGCTTCCCACGAAAAGCGGTTCGCAAACCTGGCAAACTGCCTGTGTACAGCTGGTTTCCCACGAAAGACGGATGCACAAACCTATAACCTGGCAAATTGCCTCTGTGGTTTAGCATCCCCAGAATATGGGACAGCCTGCTCTTCATGGGTTCGATCAAACCGGGTCAATGTGTCACCTCCATCGCAGAAAGGATTCCTCTCAAATGGGAGCCCCGATTTCATTTGCTCAGACTCGCGCAATGCTTGAAAACAAGGTTTGGATCAATCAATCCTCCCATTTCACTTAACTTGAGCCCCGGACAAAACCACGTGTTCCCGAAATGGGACATTGGGTTCCCCCCCCCCCCGTCCGCGTTTTCTAAAAAATATCGTTGGCCCACACTTCTCATCCTCCCCAAGCCAACAATACACCAACAATAATGTTGTCAGTACCTCGTTTGAGTCACAATCAAAACCTGGTGGTAAAGTGACGTACCTAAAACCGTGCAACTAACTCAAAGGGCGGATATATTTATCGTTGGGACTGTCCCTTGCTACCCTTCATCCACCCCAATCGGCTTTGCTGGCTCCTCATTTGAGCGCCGAACACCCTTTGACTTTTGGTTCTACCATGATTTCTTCAAGGTTTAGCGCGTACAAACCCAACTAAACCAGGTAGTGTTGACCCAACTTTCCCATGGCCCAAGAGGCTTTGTCAGCTGCCCGTCCCTTTCCTGGGTCTCGGGCCTTCCAAGGTCTCCGCACTTTATCGGTGAACCTCGTGGGCCAACCCTGTGGGTTCCTGGACCTTCCATTGTTACATAAATTTTAAATGAAGGTCCAGGTTGTTTCGATGTTTGCTTCGCATCAAAGGTTCTCAAAAGGCTGTGTTCTCCCAAAGGGTCCTTTTTAGCCTGGACATCCACAAATTCCCCCCCAAAAAAACACGAAAGGGTCCTAAAAGGTGCCCTGAAACCAACAAGGGCACCCTTGTTGGGGTCCGAAATTCTGGGGCCCCAAAATGCCAACAATCTGCACGAGAGTTCACTGAAGTAAAGGTCCCTTCAGCACATTCTCGCGCTCGGTTTACCCATTGAGCTTGACTTGTGATCGTTGGCTTCGTGTTGGAGTCAAGTCCGATACGGGGGTGCTCTTCAACGAGTTTAAGCCACGCCCAAATTGACGCTGATGATATCAGTCAGTGGCTGTTGGCCTCTCGGTTTGGCTGGAGTCCTGGCCCCCATACGCCCAATACCGGCTTTGTCTGGGGTATGATGCCAACCACTGACTTAAAGATGAGGTATTTGCCAGCGAAACCCAGGTGTTTCAACATATGCCCTTAAATTATAGGAGGGGCAAACTCCACCAGGACACAAAGGACATACTCCCACACAACGGTGGCGTACGCCTCAACCTTGGGGCGTTCCGCTTGTTGGGTAATTTGTTTGAAGGGAAACTACCTCGATCCCGCTTTTTGCAGCCTTGGACCGGTACAAAGCCATTGGGGGGCCCAGGTAAAAGGGTTGGGGGCCTCCCTACATTCTCAAAGAGAAGCCCGCTTCGAATTGGCTCCAAATTGTGCTGGGTGCCAAATTGTATGGGAAAAAGGCGAACTCATCCACCCCCCCCCCTTCCGATGTTTTTTTAATGAACAAACAAAATAGAACTATGAATTATGCGGCGCCCATTGTTCCGGACATAGTTGAAGAAACGGGTTTTGCATGGTAAATCTCCCCTTTTCGAGTTCTGGGTTGACATCGTACCCTCTGAACAAGTCTGGCGAATTTAAAGGCGTTTACCGTGGACCGGATTGTAGCGGGTACCCCGTCAGAGGTTGACAGCATACCCTAGCCGACCCTTTAATGCCAACCAGACTAATACGCCCCTATCTACCAATATGGGCATGGGTCAAAATCCCGTATATATGCAGTGAACATCCCAATCCCGACTGAAATCGAGTAGAATGGGTGGTGCACCTACCCCAAAATGGTATCATTGGTTTTGACCCACGGCCATATACGGGTATCTGGTTTGGGGTTAACTTATCCGGGGTCAACATTGTCTCATCTTATCCGGGGTGGTGGAAGAGGCCACCCGGGCTGCGCCTCTTCCCGATCAAGGAAGCCATGCCTCGGGATTCGGACAATCAGATCTTTGAGAAAGAACCGCAAAACCTTCGGAATCCGCAAACAGCACGGCAAAGCAAATTTTAGGTGCCCCCCCTCCCAAAACAAAACTACAGAAAGCAAGGAGGAGGAGAACTGTTCATACAGGAAATGGATGAATTCCGAATCGAAAGGGCCCTGATTGCACTCCGACTTAATGCCAAGTTGGAAAGCTTGCTATCTCTGGCAAGCACCGGACGATGCTTGTCTCCCACTGGGTGTGTGCTTTTGGTTCTGGTTGAAAACACGAGAGAAGGAAAGAGAGAGAGAGAGAGAGAGAGGGAGAGAAAGGAAAGAAAGACTAGAGAGAGAGAGAGAGAGAGAGATGATGCTGACCTTGATGATGCTGACCTTGATGATGCTGACCTTGATGATGATGATGATGATGATGATGATGATGATGATGATGATGATGATGATGATGATGAGGATGAGGATGAGGAGGATGAGGAGGACGACGACGACGATGATTATGATGATGATGACGAGGATGACGATGATGAGGAGGATGCTGACGATGACGATCGTGGTGGTGATGACGATGTTTTTCATTCCCATCCAAACAGAAACATTGATGAAGTTTGCAATGTTTTCACCTGAGCGATACCAAGGCCACCTTGTGCTCCATCTTCTGAATGTGTATGTCAATGTAAAGTGGACCCATTCTGGAGAGGACCTGATGCTGCTGGGAGAGGGGAATCCACCTGTCAAAGAGGGGCCATACCACACCTCCTTTGATGACATGGACAGGGATCCAAAGGTGGCTATCCCGATTGACGGCGGAAGCCCTCGTGCTTGGCCCCCCGCCACCCAATCCAGCACCCCAACCACTGCTTTTTGGACAGTACTCGGGATTTTGACATGGGAAAAAGCAGCTGTTGGGGGCTACTTTGCTTGCCCTTTTTTTAGGGTAGGCGCAAGGGGACTACTGGGCGTCCAGTCTGGTTCAGTGTGCGGATGGTGCTCCCGGGGTCCCGGCACACGGCGCCCAGAAAGACCTGAAGCCACCAACCGAAGGAGCCCCACCTCGGCGACTTGGCTCATGGAAAGCACTCACCCGCCCATCCAACATATGACATATTCGAACATACCCCCTCCAAATACCCGCTTTTGTAGGTGACAATGGTAACGGTTCTGTTCAAAGGCATGACTTCATTCGGAGCCTCGCACGGTCTAATTCGGAAACTAAACCGGCCTGACCCTGATACCAAGGCCTGATTCAGGAACTAAGAACTGCTCAGAATCTAGCAGGGTCTGAGTCGGAAACCACACCGATCTAACTCGGAAACTTCGCAGTTGCAGCCTCAAGCTTCACACCCTCACTCATCCACCCACCCCGGCACCCGTGTCTAAATTGAGCCATGCCCAACACGTGCTAGGGCTCGCTATGTCGTATCACTTGCTGCAGGCAACCCTTCTGCCTGGAACACTGCGCCCATCACTTGGAAGGCTGCTTACGGGCCAGCGTTTCCTTTGCAAGTGCTGTACGTGAAGTACAAATTGGCAGCTCCAGCTCACAATATGCAACCTGTCAGTGCAATTGTAGTACAGAAGTATGCTGCGGCACGTCCAGCTCGAAACTCGCAACTTTTCAGTACATGTGCAGTACACAAAATACACCAGGAAGCACATGGACCTGAACACATGACGATTGCAAAAAACACCGCACTATGCTTACGCGCCATTTACGCCACCTTGCGCCCGTGAAGGTTCGCTCACGCAAAGGAGCGATATGACATGAGGTTTTAGACGTTGCTCAGAGGGGTGCGCCTTTTTAGTTTCCGAGTCAGAGTTGCGGAACCGGGCATGTCTACTTGCTGAATCGTAGTTCCGGAATCCACCCGTTTTAGGTCCTGAACCGTAGTACCCTGTCTCGTTTTTCCCTGTTGAATCGTAGCTGCTAAATCGGGCGAAGGTACAGTAGCTCCTGAATCTTAGTTGCTAAAACGTGTTTAGTTGCTAAATCAGCCTTGCTTAGTTCATGAATCGGGCATCTTTAGTTTCAGAGTTCTCAACTCAGATTCTTTTGCATGGCAACCAGCGCTATCACCGCCCAATTCAGCTGCTTCAAATAAACCAAACCGAACACACATTATATATATATATATATGTTTGTCTAAACAAAAACACAACCCAAACTTAACGTGTGCTCACCCCCACCCCCCCGCCCGCCACCCCAAAACAAGACAAGAAACAACGCCAGTCATTCTGAGAGCCCAAGAGGCCCCTCGACTCCGCGCACCGAGGTGCCCCGCTGGCCAAGCAGCTCGCATTCCAGGCCAGCGGCCTCCATGGGAAAACTCGCATCTGGACCCCGAATTTGGAGCCCTTTCTGGAGGCTCGATGTTGCAGAGACGAGTACCTGACGTGTCCATGTCACAATCTTACACAGGGAACCCAATGGACCCAGCGTGGATTTTGCGACCAGATTTGCGCCGCAAAACACGGTTTCGGGGGCTTGATCAAAGGGGAAACAAAGAAGGAGACACAAAAACTTGGGTGTGTCATGTTTGAAGAGCACCCGCGAAAGGTGCTTTGAAAAGGAAAGCGATAACCTCTCACACATCCTCTTGGCCCGTTTCAGCTGAAGTGAAGGGGAAACAACAAATGTGTTGTCATCAAATTTGGCCATGTTGGCTTCCCTTTTGACCCACCTAAGGGGAACCAACTTTAAAACAATTTGCGTGCACTCACTTCCTGCGTGGATGTGCGCCTCTGAAATGGCATATAACTGGCTCAGCTCCAACTCCGGGAGTGAGACCAAATTCAGAAACGCCAACCTCACGGGTCCCAAGCCCTAGATGTCCCGCAAGGGTATGTATATTTTTGACGTGCCCTTGCTGGGATGGTTGTGCCTGGTATAACTTCCACTAAAAGACACGCGAACTCACTGCCCTCCTCTACGTCCTCCTCGGCAGCCATGCGAGCCAGGGTCAGGACAACATCTGGCCGCGGTCTCTTTCGGGGGAACGCGGGGTGTACTCCCAGGACTAGGACTCCAAAGGGGCATTTCGTCCTTTTAGGTCAGCTTGGATGGCAACAGGTGGATTTCATCCTGGCTTGAAGTTTGGGTGGAATTTGGGAAACCTCGGGACTCGCTTTCACTGACCCGTCCGAAACAGGGCGTCCGATTTCTTACCCCAGGTCCATGACTCGGGACTGAAACTGGAAGAGGTTGCTGGTTTTGCACCCCATAGTCCAACACCAACCACGGATTCCCAAGCAAGCTGTCATTGGCGTCACTCGGTTTCAATTCGGTGGAGATGTTGGCCCAAGTGGTCCGGATCCCTGTAGAACACCCCTGTTCGCCCTGCTAGGCTTCAACGCACAGGGGCCGCCGGGTTGATACGTCCCGTTGACCATGGTGTGGACCATGGTTCTCGTCCAGTGGTATCATCATGGGGGCTGGGGGAGGGAGGGGAGGGGAACCCCTAATAAGGCTTATTTGGGGCTTATTGGGGCTCCCTCCCCGACCTCCCTCCCCCCCAGCCCCCATGATATCACAACGTTTCAAAGCCCACAGGAAGCAAACCAAAGCTCTTCAATTCTTGGCCCACATTGGAGGGTGCACGGAACATGTGTTCGTCTGACTCTGTTCCACCATGTGACCATACACATTGAGCATCGCCGCGCGCAGACACGCTCGCCGCATCGATGTAAAAAGGTGTCTCCGCGGCTGGAAGAGCACTTGGGAAAAAATGCGTTTGGGCCAACCGTCCTCTAGTTTTAACATAGCCTGGCAGCCTTTCTGATGAATCCTCACATCTTCAGCTGCAGGGCTGGAGCCATTTGCGACTCGGCATGTTGGTTCTTCTTCGTGGTTCCCGGGCGGGGATACAGGAAGGCCATATGTTGGTAGAATCCAAAGTCAATGGGATCTGGGCGCTGCTCAATTCGTCTCTTCCAAACAAGAAACTCACTAGAGCTCCATCTCATCGTCCTACGAGAGGCATTGTTCCAGGCTGCTGTGCGCAAGTTGCTCTCTGCAAGCTGCTGCACGCAAGTGGCTCGACATCTGTCTTCAAGCTGTTCTGTGCACGTTGCTCTGTGCAAGTTTCTCTCCGCAAGGCGCTGGGCGCTTGTATCTGTGCGCAAGATGCTCAGGAGTACACTCCACATACTACGGCTTCTTTGCTTGAGCCGGAGGAATCGAACCCGCGACCGCGAGAGTGCGAAAGCAGGCGCGCAAACCACGAGACAACTTCCAAGGGCCATTTCGCGAGTAATAAAATCGCACGGCGGTACAACGAGAGCACTTCGACACACACGATATCCGCAGAAGGTTCGCCGAGACTAAAACGAATTCGCACGGCGCCACAGCGAAAGCGTGTCGACAAGCACGATCCCCGCAGAGGGTTCATCCGCGCTCCGCAAAAAACGCAAAAAAAAAACCTTGAGTTTGTCCACCTCGACCACGCCGATCCCGCAGAGGGCCGCGCGGGCGCCGCAAGAATCGCAAAAAGCCTCGGGCTTTTGTACCTCGACCACGCCGATCCCCGAGTTTGTCCACCTCGACCACGCCGAACCCCGCAGAGGGCCGCGCGGGCAGATCAGAAATCGCAAAAAACCTCGGGCTTTTGTACCTCGACCACGCCGATCCCCGCAGAGGGTCGCGCGTGCGCCGCAAGAATCGCAAAAAACCTCGAGCTTTTGCACCTCGACCACGGCGATCCCTGCAGAGGGCCGCGCGGGCGCCATCGAGTTTTGCACCTCGACCGCGCCGATCCCCGCAGAGAGTCGCGCGGACGCCGCAAGAATCGCAGAAAACCTCGAGTTTTTGCACCTCGACCACGCCGATCCCCGCAGAGGGTCGCGCGGACGCCGCAAGAATCGCAGAAAACCTCGAGTGTTTGCACCTCCACCGCGCCGATCCCCGCAGAGGGTCGCAATCCCGATCGACGATCAAAGTCCTGCCCTGGCGCCCTAGAATAGCTGCTAGAGCCGAAGCCCTACGCACTTGGCTCTATGCACTTGGCTGTATGCACTTGGCTCCTACGCACTTGGCTCTATGCACTCGGCTCTGTGCACTCGGGTCTGCGCACTTGGCCCTATGCACTCGGCTCTGTGCACTCGGCTCTGTGCACTTGGCTCTATGCACTCGGCTCTATGCTCTCGGCTCTGTGCACTTGGCTCTATGCACTCGGCTCTATGCTCTCGGCTCTGTGCACTCGGCTCTATATGCACTTGGCCCTATGCACTTGGCTCTGTGCGCTTGGCTCTATTTGCACTTGGCTCTATGCACTCGGCTCTGCGCACTCGGCTCTATGCACTTGGCTCTATTTGCACTTGGCTCTATTTGCACTTGGCTCTATGCACTTGGCCCTATGCACTTGGCTCTATGCACGGCTCTATGCGCTTGGCTCCATGCACTTGGCTCTATGTATTTGACTCTGCGCAGGTGACTCTTTGCAAGTTGGTCCGAGAGCTCCTCGCGGAAAGCATTTTTCCCCAAGCGCTCTTCCAGCCGCGGAGACGCCTTTTTACATCGATGCGGCAGGCGTGCCTGTACGCGGCGAAGCTATCTCAATGTGTATGGTCACATGAGAGCTCCATCTCATCGTCCTACGAGAGGAAACATGGCAGTGTCTGCGCAAGCTGCAGTGTTCCAGGCTGCTGCGTGCAAGTTGCTCTCTGCAAGCTGCTGCACGCAAGTGGCTCGACATCTGTCTTCAAGCTGTTCTGCGCACGTTGCTCTGTTCAAGTTTCTCTCCGCCGCAAGACGCTCGGCGCTTGTATCTGTGCGCAAGATGCTCAGCCTGAGCTGAGCTGTGGAGGTGCTCCGCGCACTATACGTCTGCGCTTTAGGGGTGCAATTTTCCGGTTGGAGCCGCCAGGAGTACACTCCACATACTACGGCTTCTTTGCTTGAGCCGGAGCTGCCGCGGACCAGGGGGGGAAACGAACCTGCGACCGCGCGATTGCGAAAGCAGGTGCGCATATCACGAGGCAACTTCCAAGGGCCATTTCGCGAGTAATAAAATCGCACGGCGCCACAGCAAGAGCGCTTCGACACACGATCTCCGCAGAGGCTTCGCCGCGAATTCGCACGGCGCCACAGCGAGAGCGCGTCGACACGCACGATCCCCGCAGAGGGTTCATCCGCGCACCGCAAAAAAGCACAAAAACCTCGGGACCTTGACCACGCCGATCCCCGAAGAGGGTCGCGCGGGCAGATCAGAAATCGCAAAAACCTCGAGTTTTTGTACCTCGACCACGCCGATCCCCGCAGAGGGTCGCAATCCTGATCGACGATCAAAGTCCTGCCCCGGCGCCCTAGAAAGCTAAATTTAACTCACATAGCTGCAGCGCCGAAGCGCTGTGCACTTGGGTCTATGCTCTCGGCTCTGTGCACTCGGCTCTATATGCCCTTGGCCCTATGCACTTGGCTCCATGCACTTGGCTCTAGGCACTCGGCTCTATGCACTCGGCTCTGCGCACTCGGCTCTATGCACTTGGCTCTATTTGCACTTGGCTCTATTTGCACTTGGCTCTATGCACTTGGCTCTATGCACTTGGCTCTTTGCACGGCTCTATGCACTTGGCTCTATGTATTTGACTCTGCGCAAGTGGCTCTATGCAAGTTAGTCCGAGAGCTCCGCGCGGAAGAACCCTTCGCGATGCTTTCGGGAAAAAACAGAAACAATGGGCGGCGGAGTCCCAAAATGCGACCGTTCGTTTTGAACAACCCTGTGCTGACAAGTCAATGGGCTAGAGAAAATGCAACGCCTCAAGACTTACTTGTGTGGCGAGAAGGACGAGGGAGAGAGAGATCGAGCGAGAGAGAAAGCTGGCGAGAGAGAAAGCTGGCGAGAGAGAAAGCTGGCGAGAGACACAGAGAGAGAGAGAGACAGAGACAGAGACAGAGACAGAGATAGAGACAGAGACAGAGACAGAGACAAAGGCACAAACAGAGACGGGAAGGATTTCAACAAACAATGAATAGATAATAAGATTCCTTTTGAGAGGGGTGGCTGTTGGGAACTAGGGGTGATCTACAGCATGCCACGGGTCGATTTCAGTTTGGCTCTAAGCAAGCGCCTTCCCGGACCAAAACCCAGCCTGGGACTGTTCATTCCGCCCCCCAAAAAAGAATCAGGTGGAGCACTGCAAAAGCGGGTTGGATGAGTTGATGAGTTTGGTTGCAACCACCCTTATAGCACGAAGTAGACGAGCGACCAAAAGCAGCCCCCGCGCTTTTGGCCTTCTTGCTGGCCAGTTGCCTCCCGACCTCTCAGTTCCACGCAATGACAAAGGATGTTGCCAAACTGACACAGAAATACATGTATATCTTGCTCTCCGTTCAAAATTCAGCAGCTGAGAGATGCCCGGGGTTAAGTCATCGTTAACGCATGGGCGCAGAAGGCAGCCCAAGGGCCTGCAAATCCAAGGAGCCTTCCGAGCTTTTCATGACACCCTGGGACTACACCTGGGAATGGGCCATTTCCAGATAAAGATTGGCAATTTCAGACATTCTCGGGTGTAATCCAGGGTGTGATAGAATCACCCTTGGATAAAATCACGCACGGCGCGACAAGAGGAACCGCCGAGCAGACGCTGCGATTAGCGCAGCGCAACTCGGGATTGGCACTAACAAACGCTTGCTGGTTCTGCGCTGTCCAAAAACAACTGGGTTTTCGGAATGGGGCATGATATGAGAACCAGCAAGCAGAACCTCCCACTAACAGGAAGGAAGGCCGAGCGGATTTCACTCAACCGTGACACTCTTCGCCAGATTCCGCGGCTGGTCAATAGAACATCCTCTCATGTCAGCAATGTAGTATGACCTGCTCAGTCCCACTGTCGAGACAAGACGCACTTTTTTCGGAATTTGCTGTGATGGCCGTGCCCTCCAAAACGAGGCAAAAGCAACTTGTTCCGCCCTCGGCCCTTCCGCCCGGCCGGGTGGGGCCAAACCCTTGTTCAAACATGTTGAAATGCCCCTTGTTTGAACAAAGCCCTTTTCGAATCCCTTTAACAGGGACCGGTCGGGGTGTGTTTTATTGGGGCCCCAAAATCACGGTGTTCCTTTTGGTTTCCATTAAACTAACCCCAAAAAACTTAACACTGGTGCATGCTAGGAAACCTTTGGGCAGCAGCAGCACTTGGGTCGACCTACCATTTCACCAGACAAAACAAAGTCTGCTGGAGAACTAGGCCGCTTCAAACCATTTGCATTCTCAGACAAAATCACCAAGGGCTCTGCTTTCATCAACTGGGGTCCCAAGAACAGGGACCGTCTCAATGGTTGTCTGAATCCCGGATGTCAATGAATTCATGCAGTCCACAAGGTTGACACATTGGTCTCTCCCCTGTTACTTTTGGATAACCCAATATTAAACCAATACAAAACGTCTGACAGCCATTTTTAGTGGGGGGTACTTTCAGCACTTCTCTTCCTTTAGTTGAAAATCAAATTGTAAATTGGATCTTTAATTGCGCCTTTTGAATTACACTGACTGCTTTGAGCAATTCAAAAACAGATCCAACCTTAGCCGATTACCATTTTGCTGGGATTTGCGCCCGCCAAAGGGGGGACCGCATTGGGGGGGGGGGTTCTGAGATTTGATAATAGGGGGGAAAATAAAGGGGAACACAGGAACAAGGGGGGGTAGCGTGATTTTTGCTCACTTCGTATTCCCGGGGCGGGGTAGTGGCAAAAAAAGACATTTCACCCACCCGTGTTCTGCCATTTACAGGGGTGCAATGCTTTTGGAGGCTTGCAAGGCAGGATATGGGTTCGTTTAAAAGTGAGACTGCAGAAATTGCGGGATCTTCTTGGAGGGAGATCAACAAAAAACAGACCATACAATATGAAAGGCTAACCCAGTACCAACATTCTAGTTCTATGTCTATGAGCATGCTGTAAGCTGGTGTCAAAGAAATTCTCGCCCCTTCTGATAAGGGGGTGCCCCAAAAGGAGATTCCTCTAGGAATGGGCGGGTTTGCGGGTTTCCTCTTCAGCTGCAGGGGAGAGAATGTACTCCAATGGCATCCGCTCTGCCAAGGAGCAGCAGCTGCAGCGGTACACAGCTGATCAGCGGCCTGCCGAGAGCCCCGACGGACGCTGGACGCTTGCCGGGGGGGGGGGAGGGATCGGTGGTTTCAACCAGTGGTCTCTTATTATGGTTTCCCAACACAAAACCATAAAGGTGCGAATCCATCCACGGCATGGGATACAGTCAGGTTCTGCCCCATATCATATCAAGTTAAACAAAAATCCGAAACCCCAGCAAAGTTCAGGAACTCAAGGCCCCCTGGGTGCTAATCATTGGGTTGGACCTGCAGTGCAACCTTTTTGGATACGGTTTTCAGGCAAGAGAATCAATCCATGGGTTTCAAAGTTACGGCCCCCTGGCGGCTTTTTCCCCCCCGAAACGCCACGCACCAGGGGTTCCCTCGACAAAAGGGGGGTCCCCAGCTGTCGCTCTCTGAGGCTTCGGGCTGAAGCTCCAGCTTGGTTTCAGGGCACTGCACCACGAACTGCGCCACCTCGCCGACGTTTCGGCACGTCGGCGAAACCGGGGACACCTCACTTTGGTTGATGGGCCGAAAAACGTGCAAAACTGTTTGTTTCCCACTAGAAATTGCCTTCCCAAAAACAGTGTCGTCCATGAACTCAGGAAGTGAGGTTCCCCCCAAAAAAAAGGAAGGGTGCTCAAACAAAGGTCAGATTCTGGCCGATATCGCAAAGAAAGATATCAAAACATGAGACTCCAGTGAAGTTCGGGAATTCAGGGATTAGGTCGGCAAATTTACAATGATTCCAAAACCTGAAATGTGAATTGGATCCCCAAGTAAAGGACCATCGTTGTGAGCTCTGCTCACTTTCGAATTGGTAATCTCACCAAAAAACTAAGCAAATGGTGTCATGGGTGACTGCAAGAGCCCCCAACAAATGCAAAGGCCGAGCTCCTGTACGAAGCCACCACAAGCGAACTTGACAAGGATTTCTGGCTGGTCAGTAGGAAATGAGTTGGAATGACCCACTTCTCTGCGGTCCTGAAAGAGAATCAAAGAGCACGGCCTGAAACGGGACAGTGCTATTGAACATATTGACTCAGAGCCATCGGAAGGGCTGGCATTGCAGCCTAGTGGTGACAATTCGGGGCAACAAGGGCCATTGAGGGCCAAATTTCTCCATAGCGCCCCTCGCTATTGGGTTTTCCATGGCTTGGAGTCAACCTTGGATACTATGTCAATTGTGCTACACCAACTTTGAAAAGTTGTCACCCGCTGACTTGAGCAAAAAAGGGGCAAGGGGTGGCGTGTGGCTTCCTAAGCTGGCATACTCAAAATGAAAGCAACAAGCTGGAACCCCAAGAAAAATGCAGCAAAGAACACCGAGATCAATCTTCAAGCCAAAACTTGAGATGAGTGGGTGGTTGCCCTCATGAGTACACAAATAGATAGATAGATAGATAGATAGATAGAGATTAGATTAGATTAGATTAGATTGGATGGATGGATGGCTGGATGAAGGATGGATAGATGATTCAACAGAAGGAGATATATATATATATATAAATGTTACCAAACTTTGACCCACCCTGCGTGTACATTGCAGCTTTGGATCATGGGTTCCATACGGCGTCGAAAAGGTGATCCAGCATCGGCAATTACAGGAACCAGGGTTGGGTTGCTAGTTTCCGGAAAAGCCTCGGCGGGAAATCACAATTTCGTTCATACCAAATGCTTTCTCAGTACATCAAAATTCCCATAGTATCCAGAAAGGGGCGACCTAAAGCTCTCTTCAGCCCCATTTCCCATACCGACTTGAAAGGCCGCCCCTTTCGAGAACTCCAAAGGCTCGCCTGATCGAAGTCCCGGTTCCCTTGATCCGTGATGACCACCACAGCGGCATCCTTCGCCCTGCGAGGGATGCGAAGGGCGTCCCTGTGGTCAAGCAGGGGGACCCTCCCAACAAAAGCGGATGTGATTGGTTGCCAGCAACAACCAGGGTGAGCCTCATCAAACACAAACCCACACACACACACACACAAGCTCAAGTCGACGTCCCAAGAATCTAAGAAGAAAGAAGGGCGTCAAATTAGAGCAAATCCATTGCTTTTGCAGGGTTCGCACTAGTCTACAGCAAGATACTGTGAATGGGCAAATTCACGTACTTGGGATGGACGAACCCCTTTTAATGGGATAAGGCATCTGTACCAGCTGGTGCCTTGGGTGGAATTTGTCCATCCAGTGGTAAACGATTGGCACAAAACCAAAACTTGTGGAGTTCATCTATGGTCAATTATTGAATTTACCTGACCCTTGTTGTTCATCAGAAGAACCGGCGGCAGAACGGGACCCCATAGCCTCTCCAGTAGGAATCCACACAAGTCTTCATTTTTGTCCTCTGAATTGTGAGGCTGGATTTTGGTGGCTCGTCCCACACATCCCCCCTAAATTACCATATCGGCAGCAGAGTTTGACCAAGCACATCCTTACACGTGCCTGAGCGCTGCTCGTTCGGGTATGAGTTTCCGTTGGGAACCCTGTGGACATCTTTGCGATGTGAATTGTGACCACCAGCCATGTTTGAGGGGGGTTCTGCCATTGAAACCGATTGCCATTGAACTGCGCAAAGTGACCATGTTCCGGGGACCATCTTGGTGTCATGTTTGTCGGGAGGGTATGTCCGTGAGGGTAACCATTGAGTAGTTTTCAGGGCAGTTCAGAGGGAATTCACAGGTTCCGAGGATATGATTGGTTTTGGAGCAGACTTTTTAAGACCTTTTAGAAACTGCTGGAACCTCCACTAAGCCTCAAGGTTACATAGATTGTTCGCTCAGAAGAACTCACCCATTCCTTGGTCCACAACGGGCCTCACGGAAAACAATCACTTCTGACTCCGCTCCATACTCAGTCTACCCCAAAATACAAAAATGTGGCTGTCTCTCTTTTTGAGGGTGCCCTTTCTTTTAGTGGCTTTCAGGAAAACACCAGGTACCACCCCATGTTTTGGGGGGAGGGTCCCTACGAGAAAGAAACACACAAAAGCGTCCTGAAGTCCGAGACCACCTGCTTCGTCTGCTCGTAGGCCGGATCATGCCTGCGAATTTCTGGGCCCCGTTAGGACCCTTTCAGAAGGGAAACGCAATGGAGGTTGAAACACGGTGAGATCCTGGACCATACTTTGTCAACCTGAAAATATGGAATATATCGAGACCCCAGCAAAGGCCGGAGCAGAAACTCAGGGATTAAATCTCCATGTTGTTACAAATGACTCTAAAACCTGAAACAAGAGTTGGATCCCCAAGTGAAAGACATTCATGAGGGTTCGCCCGAAGGTGAGACGCTACAAACTTAGGCAGGTTTCTGCCCATGGCACACAGCATCTTTGTTTTAGTCCACCCTAAAAATGTGTGGAGGAGACTCCAGTTTAAGTTGGAGGGTGCTGATAAGTGGTCTAAACATGGCTAAGCTGGTCGTGGGGGTGGCACTTTTTGAAACGCTCCCTTTAACGCGACCCCCCTTTTGGGCCTCAAAAAATGATCTCTAGGAAAAGGGCACGCCCAGATCTCACCCAAAGGGGCCAAGCACCTTTTGAGGAGGGTTGAGGGGGTTAAACGGGGTCAAAGTACCTCCTTTGGTGCTGTGACCCTACCTCCTTGGTACTTTGACTCGAGTCAAAGTGACCTGTTCCTCTTGACAGCCACGGTCATTTTCGGAGCAAACAACCCCAAAGTAGATGCAACGGTGGAGTCAAGACCTGTTCTCACAGCCCATGTGTTGGCCCTTCCAGCTCCGCCCGCGGCTCGCGCGCCTCATTGCGATGCAAATTACAGGCACAAAGTTCCGGATGAGCGTGATGCCGCCATGCCTGCGCATGTGAGCTGTCAACACGAAGGTTGCCCCAAGAGGACACAGGAGGTGTTTTGGGTTCCGTCCCCTGTTTTTGCTAGGGGAAATTCGGGGAACAACGGCCCTTCTCGTCTGTCCCAAATGGACAAACGAGCAATATTGACAGTGAAAAAAGACAGGCCCCCTTTACGATAGGGTGTTATTTTTGATACGGTACCCCTGTAAGGGGGAGAAAAAAGGAACAACGAAATCAAACCATCTCTTTTGGTCCGCGGATGCTTTCCCTATTTGACACCCACAAACGGACCGCTAAGTCTGGCTCGAACCCGCCTGCCTGATTTCCGCCGCCGGAAACCCTTCTGCGTGGATGTAGGAGATCTCCTGGGGATCCAAACATCTCAGCTTCCCTCTCGGTGTTTTGGAGCTTAGGCCTGGTTTCCCATTCGCCCTCAAAGTAAGAAGTAGGGCTTCATATCCCTAAACCACCAACCCAAATTGCCCGAGCTTAGTGGTAGACTAAAGCGTGGGGGTGGTTATTGCCCCCTGTGCAAAAAGTGTCGCTTCTTGTTGACTAAAACACACATGTTTCCAAAAGTTACGGTTTAAAGATCCAACACAATAGCAAACAAGTATATAAAGAACCTCCCTAAAGATTCCCCAAGACAATTTGGAGAACCCTTCAATGTTCACTCCTCGGCATGCGAAAAATTGGTCCCGGGAAACCACAGAAGTTCAAGCTAACGTTCGTAGGTGCAAAGCCAACCCTGTATGAGAGAGGGAGGACATGGCAGGCCAAAGGACATGAAAGGACATGGAAGGACCCACTACCCGAAACTTCCACCCGGGTTTTGGCCATCTCTTCCAGAGCTTGCCTTTTGGCCGATTCACTTTGCGGTTGATTGCTCCCGTCACATGGCATCCCAAAATGTCAAAATCCATTTGCAGTCGAGCAAGGTGTCTTTCCGTGAAAAATAATCACGGATTCCACTGGATAAATAGGCGGCAAACTGACAGCGGGACTCATCTGTTTCTCAATCCGGGCACCCCGAAATGGGCTGTTTCCTAAGTGTCCCTTTATCACCCAAAAAGAGTCCCAGCATTTTGAGAAACCTCCATCTAGGTTCAACCAAACTAAACCAAAAGGGGCACCTACGGGGCCAACGGCACAAGGTCAGGATCAAACGAAAGAGCCACCACAGTCTCAAAGGGGCACTAGCCGGTCCAACTGGCGATGGCTGTGGAGAATGACCCGAAACCTGAGATATTGAAAGGTTAGTTATGTTCATGATTGCCATATCTATATATATATATGTACTATGTGTTACATGATTCATCATCCTATGTATAAAAGGTACCATATACATATACATATATACACATTAGATCACTTTGGTGGATTCTCTTGGTATCACATAAATCTTGAACATCTGGGGTACAAATGTTGCAGATGTAGTTTGCGGCCTTTGGGGTCCAGATGGTCCACCCATACAATTCCTTTGGAGACTCCAGAACTGAATCGCGTCTGCCGTCTGTGTGCGATCCTTCAGCTTGAGAGCGCCCTCCAGCGCCACGGGAAAGTGGATCCCCACGCCGGAGAAGAGGGCGTTGGTGGCCAGCCGGAAGTACCTCGCCGGGCGGGGGGGGGGGGGGGGGTTGTATTTTTCATATATATTGTTCAGGGGGAGGGCACTAAGATTAAACCACCCAGGAAAGAGCAGGGTATATACCATTTGGCTATATCAACAAAACAAAACACACACACACACAAACACACTCACCAAGAGTTGAATATTCTCAAGCCCTGTGCGGGTGGAAGCATCTTGGACAAATCCTGTTCCAGGCCTTCACCGAACGCTCCGATGGCTTGTGAGATCATGCCTGCAAGCAGTTCACCACAAGTTGGTTTAATAAGTTGGGGGCAACAACTCCGAAAATAAGAGGGCAAACGTGTGTTGTTGCAACACTTGAGCGCCCAAGAACCCATGGTCTTTCGGCTCCAACAAGGTTCACTTTGGCAGTAGCTTCATTGCGTGCAGTATGCCAAAGGTGCTGCACGCCTCTGCTTGAAAACTGTTGGCGCCAGGGTGGATCTGACACTCCGCGCACACACACACACACGCAAATACTTAGCTTCCAATATTCAAACTCAGGCTCCAGCAAAGGCATAAAAGGTTTCCACGTACAGCCATCAAAACAAAAGCAGGCCCCGCAATCAAATTTGTCCTCCAGAAAGCACGCAGGCTTTTTTGGCCTTGCTACACCCCCATGGATGGGAAGGAATTATTGCCCTTTTGGGAATCGGCCCCAATTGGGCACTGCTAAATTTGTGTTTTAACAAACGCTTGGACCAACGCTATGGACCACCTGCGAGAAATCCAGCCGTGAAATTTCGTGAGGGGGGTGTAGAGGGGACTGAGGGGACCCCTGGCCAGCACCTGTTGGGGGGTTGTCTCTAGAGAAAACCCCTCCGACTTCAATTGTTGCAGAGTCTGGCTGTTCAAAATGTGGGGATCCCTAATTTAGATCCTGATCTGCATTCCGTAGAGGTACACCACTCGATTCTCTTTCTTAGATCATCTGGGAGTGGTACGATGCCCGAATCAACGCAGTCAACCTCCTTGAGCAAACCTTGGTGGCTAACAACTTGAACGCAAACTCCTGGACCATCTATGTGAATATGCGTCAAAATAGGGGCAGCCCCAAAATGGTCGGGCTTCCCTTTCCCGCCAAACCAACCTGAAAAGGGCACCCTCAAAAAACACCAGGTGGGAGGCTGTTCCGTGTCTGCGTTTGGCGCACTTCGAAATTACTCGGGTCTGCTCCGTAAGCGACTTGAGCCTCAGCAGGGGCTCCAAAGCGGCTGCATAAAGCAAGGTGCTGCTCCCCATACGACGTTGTAGCTGAGTTACCCATCTGAACTTAAGGATGCTCAATATTGAAAGCCTCGTGGGTGAAATCGGCCGTGTTACCTGTGCTGTTTCTTCATCGCCTTCAAAATGCATACTGTATAGCTTGCAATTGTTGAGTGACCCTGGCAGATAAGTTGCAAACCTTTCTGGGATTGGCCATGGCAGCCCAGTGCTTCCAGTTACCACTATAGTAGATAACCAGGGACAATTACCTCTAGGGTTTACATTGACATGACCTACTATGGTGGCTTGCCTGGAAGTGAGCGGGAAAGCCACCAAACAAAATATTTTCTCGATTGTTGGCAGCTCATGTTTTGCCACCAGTGAAACCCGAAAGGTTCGCAAACATGATTGTCCCTTTTTGGGTGGCTCGGTACCTGTCTAGTTTGATTTTGCTTGAGGGATGCCAAGAGGAAGCCGAAGCGCATCTTAGTGCACCATTTTGGCCGGCACTTTGGGAAAACAAAAAGGCAACATTTGGCCAAACCCTTTTTCGGAATTGCCGGTGCTTAAGATCTAGGGGCTCAAGGGAAACCAAGAAACCCAGTGAACCAACTTGGAAGGGGCTTATAATCTGCGTTAAAAACACTCACACGCACATGGTTTAGTCGGATGCACAAGTATGCTTGTTTAATATGTATATGTATGTAGCCACCATATGAAGGGTATAACTTGTTTTCCCCTGGGGGGAGTGGTTTGGGGTAGTAGACACCATCTTGCAATGTGTACATAGCCCACTTCCAAAAGCAGAAAGCTAAGTCTTGGACAACTCCCCTTATGAAGAAATGTCAAATTACTGATATCCTGTTCTTTGTTTAGGACGTTCCATCCATATGTTTTTGTTCCAAAAACCTGGGAGAGACTGCGATGGCTCCCACCCGGATGTGTGTTTTCTTCTTTTCTTCGGGGTGCAGTCAAGTCAGAGAATCCTGTGCCCTCAGTCCAAATCACCATTTTGATCGAACCTTAAAGGTTCTCATCGATTGGATCGAGCCTTGGGGGGTACTGCCGCATGGAAAAGCCTTAAACCCGCCCCAAAAGCACGGGCGTTTTTGCCTTTGTTCCCTCACCACTTGCCCCCAACGGAATGGTTCCCCCCAAAACAAGAACACCAATTGAACGGAGTCCATGCAGGTGGCATCTTGCGAATCGTCCTCTAATAAAATCACCCCAAACAAAACAGATAATGTAACCATATCAACGTTTAAGGATACGAGGGGCCGAGCCCTAAGCGTTCCATCACCAAAAACCACAAAAAAAAGACAACAACTGGCATGAAAGGGTCCACGCAAAAAGCATGCAAAGAAATCAAAGGGCGGATATCCGCACCTGTACAAATATCCGCACCTGTTTTCTGTCCGCATAACCTTCAACCCGAGTTTTGATTACAGCTCACTATCAGCTCACTCCAACCAAGACCCCCCCCCCCCCAGTGCCAGGGGGAAAAGAGGGGGCACCCTTCTCTGGTTGGGGGCAGCCCATGCTTAAACACAAGGAAAGGGAAGGTATCAATCCTCTGCACGTCTGGGGCCCGTCTGAGATCCCTCTCACTCCGAGGTTTTTTGCGAGACCCCACCAACTGCGCGCCAAAGGGCCACTCCTCGATGCTGTCTGGCACTGCGCTCAATGCCGCGCAGTACGTGTGCAGCCTGAGCTGCCGGGGAATCAACGGAAGGAAACAAAAAAAGGGGTTTCATGCAAAAGGATTTGCCTCAGAATGTTGGGTTTTTGTCTCAGAATGTTGGGCTTTTGAATTTCATGCTGCAGAGGAGTTGCAAGCTTGTTCTACCTCAAAAGTTGAAATCATCTGATGGTTTCCTGTGGCAACCTACTGCTGGAAGTCACAAGCTGCTGGGTGCAAAATCAATTGAATTCGCAGTAAGCATCAGGTCTTTGCTGAAACTGCTGCCAAAAGATGTAGTTCCTTCAAATACTGCAAGTATTTAGTTAAATTAATGAGTTTGCAAATGCACCCTGGACCGGTTGCACAACCAAGTTTCGGACAACCATGAAAGTCAAACGGTTCAAAGCACATCTGGGTGTGTCTCGAAAATAGGGGACCCACCGAAATGCCGAGTTTCCTCCGGGTTTCCTTTCAACCTAAGACAGACTCTGAACCGCCAGGAGCCCTTCCCCTTCCCCCTTCCCCTGGCCTGACGCAGACGCTGAGGCGCCCGCATCTCCTCAGACAGCGTGCCCAGCTGCTTGCCCAAGCGCAGAGCCATGAGAAGCACCGCGATGACCTGCCGGACGGCCGG